>JAZGTI010007172.1:0-22118 GCA_036877585.1 Botia kubotai | reverse complement strand
TATTTACTTATATATTGCTCTGTCTGCCTTCTTGTTTAGCGTACACGGCTATTTTCAAATGACTGTTATTAGAGAGAGAATTATTGCTCACCGAATATTAAATCCTCCACCAGCAGGGGCAAACTGCTGAACCTCCAGTTGGCACCAGCAAAGCAGAAGCCCCGGTCCCCGGTGACGGCCCCTGGGAGCCGGTGGACAGCTGTCAGCCGGCTGGTCACCTCCTCTGTCTGTCTGGATGCCTTTGCCAGAGGCGTCCGTCCCCTCAGCTCACTGCCCACCCTCCACACACGATTACTGGTCAGCACCCGAGCTTTAACTCCTGCCAATCACCAATGAGACAAATGACAGGAAAAGAATTATTATATTATTATTATAAGCTGGCTGAACGAAAAAGCCTGTGGAGAGAGAGAAAGAGAGAGAGGTGGGGGGGGGTCGATAAACGTGATAAACAGCATTTCATAATGTTTTATGTTATGTAAAGTTGCTTTAAAACAATACAACGTTGTAAAAATGGCTAAATACATCATTTTGGGGGAGGGAGAGGGAGAAAGAGAGTACAGTGAGGGAGTGAGAGGGGGAGAGAAAGAAAGGGAGGGAGGGAGAGAGAGCGAGTTTGACAAGGTAAATAATGGAGAGGAAGTGAACAGAAGATGGACCAGGTGAAGCGACTGCTGCTTCTATCAGTAATGGCTGCAAAGAGCAGAAGTGGAACTGAGTGGCAAACTTCAATTACCATAATTAGCTGGCCGCATTTTCTAAGACTGTGACAGTGTATGTCTCCTTTCATTAGCTTCTGTACGCAAACAAAGGGTTTAATTAGAGACTGTATACGGTACGGCTACTATATGGTTACTCTTTATGTTCAAACTATTACAACAGACACGGTCTGCCACTCGAGTCTGCTTTTACCCCCAAACCCCCCCCAAAACCCCCTCAACAAAGCCCTTGAACACGCTTCTCTACACTTTGCCAGGAAACAGCGTGTCTTGGACAGGGGCTGCTACTAGCCGGATACCCATTCCAGGCCATAATAGCTGCTCTCTAGAGCTAAGAGTCGCAGCCAAATGGAAGAGTGAACCGTCACTAGAGGGTATTGAGTTCTGTCCAGGTGTTTGTTGCTCTTGGCTATTTAACGCTGCTTTTCTAAATATTTGGGTTTATGTGCGCAAGCGCTCTGTGATTAGCTTGTATAACTGCTAATACCCAACAATTACGAATAGCGTAGAACACAGGGATGCGTGTGTTTACCTTGGGGATGCTGTGTGTTTACCTTTATTTAGATGCTCACCATCATGTCAGTGGATTTAACATGAAATCAGAATGAATCTGATTTACATTTTTAATTGTTTCTGGGCACAATTCATTAGCGCATATTATTCTAACGAGTAGTATTTGTTTTAATACAGTAATCTTCTGCAATCTGTTTTTTAATTGCATCATTCTGAAATATGCAAATTATGGTGGTGAAATTGAACTGAACTTTGAAGAGTTAGACGTTGAAGGTGTATGAACAAATGGTTTGTTTGAGTTGTTGTTTTTGAAGCGTACGACACGACCCTTGACAGTTATATTTATTCATTTAGCAGGTGCTAAAAGAGCACCTCGCATCCTGTCGAAGGACACGAGGTGAATGAATATTTATTTACTATGAAGACTGAACATAAACAACAGTTTGTTTCTTCCTGAAGTCCTTCAAAAGTTTTTAAAGTGAATCCAAAGGAGCCATTTGAGTAAAAATTAGTTTTAGTATATATACAGTATATATATATATATATATATACATACATTATAAAGTCATATATATATATATATATATATATATCCTTTTGCATCAGATATATTCTGTTCATTAGCCGTCATATCTAAATGATACTTTCTATTTTATATCACAGATAATAATATATGATTTCTTCCATTAATGTTGGAATCGTAGCAGACATGGTGTTGGAATTTGACTCTGATTGTTTGGTTCATTTAAATGACCACGGCCTTCAGAAGTTCTCCTGGTTTGGCTTTGCTGAGAGTTTTCATGCACTGTTACGCGCTCGGGGGTGGGGGTGCTTGGCGATTGTATAATCGAATGACGCATCAAAACATCCCACAGTGAGCTCAGCTTATTAACCTCCGGCTGTTAGTTTCCAACTACTGTTTATATATATGTGTATGTTTTTCTTAAAATCCCAGATTTGAGCGAGTCTCATGCGTTTGATCTTTGCACATTTAATACTTTGAACTTTTCTAACATAAGAGGTCCGTTTCCGACACGCCAGCATCTCTTTTCACCCTCCTCACGAGTGTTCTGTTTGGGCCGGTGAACAGGCTTTCACTGGCTCCCATTAAATGGATGGATGTTAAGCAGGTGAGCAGGAGATTGTCAGAGGGAGAGAGAGGGCGAGAGACTAAGGAATAGACTCTGGCCGGAAGCCCATCACTCACAGTGATCTGTCTCCTCTCTGGCTGCGGTCGCTGGCTGTCACAGCCTCTGCTCTCTGGCTGCCATCTGATGAGTAGCGCCAGCCATGTTTCAGAATCAATCCAGGACTTAATAGGTCACGAATGAGCGAGTCCAGCCTGCCAATGGCGTTTTGGGTGGTGGAGGAGCATTACGACTGTATCAGACCGCCTCATGTCACTTGGTTTCAAACAAGCTGCCTGTCTACTGTCCCCAGACCGTCTCTGGGTCGCTAATTGACATTGTTCAAGTTAGCCAAAGCCAAAGGCCAGGCTCTTTCCAGCAAACAGGGAGCGTTCTCAGAACATTGGCTTACGTTCTCTCGAAGTTATCAAAAATGTTCCTGCAGTAACCTTAGTAGAAAAGTAATATCATATATCAAAAACATTTTTAACTTGTTAGTGGAATGTTTTGAAAATGTTACATAAAAAAATTAAGTTCTTAAAACCAAGCAGTAACGTTAACACAACGTTTAAAACAATGAAAGTTTTGAACATTTCTAGAATATTCACATTTACTTTTTAAATGTTTTTGTTACTTAATGGAAACAGTAGGGAAACGTTCTTAATACCTACATTTGTGAGCTGGTTTTAAGTCGGTTCATTCACGCTCCACACCTCGTCCAGATCAGGGCCAAACTGTGTGTGCACATCATGAATTTTTCAGCACTACGGAATGAGTGGCTAACTAGGGTAGTTAGCCTGTGCTTTTAATCCATTAACGCCATAGGGTGTTGAGTTTTAAACAAACAGCTACTTCAGAGGAGAAAAAGATCTGATACAAATGGTTTCTAATTACTCAAACTTGGTCAGGCTTAGTAGGAGGATTTGCAAAGAAAAGAGGCGGGAAAACTTTGGATAGTCAAAAAGGAAAGAGTCTTGACTGAGAATCGAAACTATTTAATGGCAAGTTGAGGGAGTTTACAGCGTTACTTTGAAGTTCACTCAGATAAAAACATTGCACACTAGTTGTAAACATGATATTATTATGTTATATGTTATATATCCTGTTAAATCAAGCCAGTAAACAGAGCTGTTTGATGCTTTGATTTGATTGACAGATTTTCTTTATTGACAAAATACAAGCGCGTTTTACAGGTTTTTACAGGCTTACTGCCCCTCATTAGTCTTTATAATTTAACACGCATTGAGTTGTTTGGTGAGTTGTTTGTCTATCCATATATTTTCCTTCATACTGTTTAAGAGGCAAAACCAGCGCTTGACGTCAGACGCCAGACGCCAAATCCACTAAGCTTCAGAAACTGTAAACATTTTCCAGTGAAATAACTAGCTCACACATGTGGCAAAATCAAGAAATTGTGGTGTGGGTGGCTAATAAACTAGCCTGAAAACTGTCACTAGTTATCTTTAGAAACTCCGTCAGACATGCTAAAAAGAATCGTGGTGTTTCTCATCTACCATCTGCTAGGATGCTAGTCAGGGTGTAATAAACTGTGATTAGCTGATTCTGTCGTTGTTAATGGCCTGTTGGTATTTTTAGAGCACTAACTCTACATTTTGTCTGGACTCTCACACGTTCTGCAGGGAAATCTTTCTGTTATTGTCAGATTAAACAAAACAGACTTAATAATGCACAGCCGTCTTCATGAAGACAATATAACGTCTGTTGTAAGGATGAGCGTTTAGGCTATTTGTTTATGCAATATAAATCACACTAATGTACCTACAGAACTGCAGACTAGGCTGAAATTTCAATTTCCTAATTCAAGCGTCTGCAGTTACTGTTAGTTCATTCGTATCTGTTTCTTGCTTCCTCCATTCATCAGAATCAGAACGATCGAGAGATGTTTCTGGAACGATGTTTCTGGACGAAGTTCCGACCCAGCTAACAATTTTAGGTTGTGAGAACGTTTCCCTGACATTTCCATTGAGTAACAAAAATGTTAAAAATGTTATTTTGAAAGTTAAAACGTTCCACTCGCAACTTAAGAAAAATATTTAATATTAATATTTAATATTAATTGTATGTGGTAACCCACAACACATGCTCACCAAAGGTTACACAACCAGTATCCTGTAGGGCTGTTTGGAGTTTGCTTGTCTACAGAAGTCGGTAATCTTTTAGCCTTGAGGTTGTGACATTTCGGCGATGCTAAATGTTGTTGTTTTTCTTTTCTTCTGAAAGACTCTAAAGAGACCATTCATCATGTTCTCCTGCCCAGCGGCACTCTGGCTGATGCACAGAGGGGCCGTAGCTTATCTTCACCTTCCTGACCACTGTTTGTTTTAAGCATTAGAGTTGACGCTCTGACGGATTGAATTAATTGATTAATACTTTTATCCAATTAGTGCTCCCTCGTGCAATTAATCAGACATCCCCCTGTGTAAGCCGCCTGCCGAGGGGCTGCGCGCAGGCAGACAGATGCCGTGCGTCGAGGTTTATGATATATAAACCTCCCTCCTTCCTTTTCCAGCCACACCTGGCTCCCTGCACGCAGCACATTGCTCATGGCTTAGCACATTATCTGGATTCTTGCTGAGTGCAACGTTTCTGCTCTGAGAAATACTTCTCAAGTAGATCACATAAATGAAAGTCCATTTCCAAGCTGCACTCTTGTAGAATACAAGACAAAATCAGAGAATCCAGACAGAACTGGCCCACAATGACTATAAAGCCACTCGTGTGTCATAAAGGATCACAAATTCACAGTGGCGCGGATTAATGTCCTTACACACGAGAGATCCCTGTAACCACAAGTCAAAAATCAATACACACGTTATTATTTATTGCAGCTTGGTCATCTGTATTCTTAGTACTTGCAATATGTGATATTTGCCTTTTCTTCCTAGTGCAGTTGTTTGTATATGATCTAGTTTAGCAGGCAGAGCATCTGTTCTCTCTGACCAATTATCTGTGCTCTTTCATAGGTCATCAGCCGCTGAGGTCAATCTGAACTCATCTGCACTTTCTGGAGGCCACTAACTCATCGTACATCAAATTCTCAACCCAGAAGGTCAAGTAGAGAGGTGGATGACACCCTCTCGTCCAAGCATTAGACCCTCCGACCCCTGGATCTCACACCATTAGCATGCTGTAAATTAGGATAACGCTGGCTCTTTGACGCTGGCGCATCTATAAAATTGGAATTTTTGTGTGGAAAGCGAACACAGTTGGAAATTTAAAGTGTCTATCCTCAGAAATATTTTGTCTTGTTTTCCTAAAAATGAAGTTGTTGACAGTTAATTAATGTTAACGTGCAAAACAATCGTAATGGAGATGCTGAAACCAAACCAGAGAGTAACTTTTATTTTTTAAAGCTCAGTTTTGTTTGATAGTTGTTTATTGTAAAACCTGACTTACTCTCAACTTTACACTAAACTTTGACTTTACACATTCACGGTCCAGTGACTGGTCCAGCTCTAGTTTCGTTGGTTTGAGAAACCCAACAGAGCAGTTGGACGCAGAAGATCACCAAATCATCTCTCTCAACTGCCCTCCTGAGGAACCTGTAGCCTCTACAGATTCATTTAAATGATAAAAAATCCCGTGGATTTACAGATTCCTCGAGCAGCAGAGAAATCGTGTTTCTCTCCAGCGGTCAGTCGGGTCGAACAGAACTTCACCTCATACACATTCTAAACTTCTGCCTCATGTAGAGACGGAACGTTTTTAAAGATGGCTCCTCACTGGAGAGGTGAAGCTCGAGTTCTGACGGTCGCTCTGGGAATTCTGCAGTGCTGTGGATGGATGTTTGCTCAGACCATAAGGACTAGTGTGGAGATGAAGCGAGAAGGTCCTGAGCGATCGCTGATGTCTCATGAACGTGTCAAACGAGGTTGGGTTTGGAATCAGTTCTTCGTTGTGGAGGAATACACAGGGACGGAGCCTCTGTATGTCGGGAAGGTAAATCTGATATATTTGTCACGTACGTGTCTTCTGTTAGCAGCTTTCGGCTGCGCGCTTAAAGCTGCTTGTACTTCCATGAGGATGCAAAGAAAATCTATAGCAGCATGTAGTATTCAGGCAAGAAAAACGTGCTGTGCGTTCAAATAAGGATGTGCTCAAACACTGTAAGTACAGGAATACAGTCAGGATAGTTCAGCAGGACAGATCAAGTCCAAGTTTAGCTCAGATTTGATCTATATGGGTCAGATTAAACACGTTCTCTGTGTTGGTACAGTTTTAGCTTATGTTATAGTCTCTGTGGGGTATTTCTGTGTTTGGATGCGTTTGCAATGTGTGTCAGGAACATATTTATGTACAGTATGTGAAGTAGAGAGAGAGAGAGGAAGAGTTAGCAGTTATAGAATCAGGACAGTGGTGGACTGTTCTACAGAGAGATTCAGGTGTCTGTGGATTTAATACTGTTATACATTTCTATGAGAACAGATCTGTGTGGTAATTAAAACCTGTTGAATATATCGCACTGAAAAGACCTAATTCAGTATCATGAAACAAAGTATCACAATGTTTTAGCTGAGCTAATTTAATGAAGCTATTTTCTAACAAAAATCTTTGTTCATGAACAATGAGTAATTTTTATAATTATGTTTTAATATAATTTTTATCATTTTAAGTAAAGTTTAGATCATGATTAGACCACCTTGTAAGTTGCTTTTGATAAAATGCGTAAATCTGAATCGGAGTAAATCTGAATCGGGAGTAAATCTGAATCGGAGTAAATATTGGTAATCGGAGCTCAGTTGGTAGAGCATTGTCAAAAGTTGTGGGTTTAATTCCCATGTACTGATAGATTGTATACTTTGAATGTACTGTAAGTGTCGAAAGTGTCTGCCAAATGCCTAAATTTAATTAGTTATTAGTTAAGCCAGAAATCTGATGTTTATCAGCTTATAAACAGTGCAGAAGTATCTCTGTGGGCTGAAACACCCACAGTCACATCATACCGTCATACAGCTGGGGTCTGGTTTGGGGTTTAAGTGATGTGTAGCAGAGATACGGCTGCATTCTGATCTCCTTCATTAAGTGACAGACTGTGTGTGCCGCAGGACAGAAGCAGCTGAGGTTTAAATGGGCCGACATAAAGGCTAGGGTGAGAAATGAGGGAGGGGGGGTTCTAGTGAGACATGATTTTATTAATAAAATTAACCAGAGCTACTGCTGTAAAATCAGGGGGTGAGACGGAACAATTAAGAGGACTCTGCTGGCTGCTGCCGCTGTTGTCTGTGTCATCTGTTGTTGAGGCTTTAATTAGCGCGATATAGAATTACATATATCTTCTATCAGTAATGGTCATTTAAAACTTTCTTTTTTTCTCTACCTCCACACTCACTCTGTCCTGCTGTATTAATCTGCTAATGAAATATCATTTTTTCTCCATGTTTGGCTCGCAGTTCTCACAGCTCTGGTCAGTCTGTTCGGAAAATTAATTTCACTCACACCCTGTGTTACATTAGCAGGTTTTATGTGTTTGATTTACGTGGCAAAGCTTTATAAAAATCTATTTGCATTAATGTGTTTGCGGCATCTGTAGGCTCACAGCATTTGTCATGTAAAAGCCCAGCAAACAAACAAGTTTTTTTATGTACACTGTGTAGTTGAAAACTCACTGACAGGTAAGATCTATTAAGATCTGCAGTAAGACAGTGTTGTAATGTTAAGTGTCCATTATTTGTTGCAGATAAGTTTATTTGAGTTTTCCTAGCTGACATGGAACGTTAGCTACATTGGCTAACGTTCTATTAAAGTTCTCTGTTATCAAAAACATCTTGCAGTAGCTACGGTAGTTATTAACTTTTAAACAATATTTGTCATTTGTATCAAAAGCATTAGTTTTAAGTCGTTAGTGGCGTTTTAAAAACATTACAGAATTAAAAATGAAAGAAGAACTTTATTTTCGTAACTTAGAAAGTTGAGTTTGTGTTGAGCCGAACCTAATTCAGTTCACAATATCTGGTGTAAATAGTTCAGTGGCAAAAAAATGTTGATGGTTTTTGTCAGTAATTTACTTCTTTTGTCATTTTGCTCCAGTGTGAACAGATTTTAATGAGCGTAATGGAAAAGTTTAACATGATTGGCTCTTCAAGAGTCTCACCAAGAGTGACTTATTACATGAATAGAGAAGTTCTTTGTCTGGCATCACAGAGATCGTACATGAGGTTCTAAACCTTTGTTCACTGCTAAAGAGGCTTTTGTATGATATTCTTTTATTTTAATAGCTTTAATTGCGACCATTAAATTTAAGCATTCTAAAGCCAGTAGTGCTTTTTGATGCCAGTCTTCCCTTCAGCAGGTCTCCTCTTTTTTTGGAGGAAAATCTTGTGTTGACAAAATACTTTCCGGAACTATTTACATAAGTTACAAGAATAAGGACTTGAAACCACAGAAGGTTTGTGGAGGAAACACTGAAGTCTCCCCAGCTAACCGGGGAACATTTGTAGAACGTTGGCTAATGTTCTGTAAAAGTTCCCTCAAAGTTATCCGAAATGTTCTTGCAGTAACGTTAGTAGAATGTTTTTAATGTTACATCAAAAGCAGCAAACAGCATTCTTATAACCAAGCAATGAGGTTAATACAATTCTAATTCCTAGAACATTCAGAGCAACCTTTCTAACGTTTTTTTTATTTAATGGAAACGTTCTTACAACCTACAGTTGTTAGCTAGGTTTGTTCTGTGAGATGCACTTGAAGGACGTGGAAGTTGCCGTATTTTATGCCAAAAAGGCGCCGCACCGATTTCTTCCCCCGTCGTGAGGCTCTGAGGTCCAGACGTATGTAAACCTCCAGATGATAAATACTAAAACTGTTTGGAGTCAACAGCAGCAGGGCGGCAAAAATGAACAGTGGAAAGAACATTTTTACACGCGGAACACAGACGAGAACATCTTGCCATATGGGCAACGCAGCAAAGTGGAAAGATTTCCACTGCGCTTTGAAAGGCTGCCAGCCTCCTTCCTCAGACACGCGGCGGCCACTGATTGATCCGATTTGAACATGTAGTGTTGAGACTTTGAACAGAAGGCTGTGTTCATAACGCCCATGCCAAGAATCTCTAAACAGGTTCACATCGTTTCCTGCAGGCTGGAGCAAAACCTTCAAACCCTCCTAGTTGTAATTACTTCCTGTTTCAAAGGAAAGTTTCAAAGGGTAGTTAGTTCAGGTCGTGTCATTTGATTGGCCGAGGAGCATTTGTTTGATTGTTTTGTTTCTCTTTTTGTCTGCTCCAGCAGTTGCAGGTCAGAATACGTTGTGTCATTTTGTGAGAAGCGTGTTTTGAAAGTCTCAGTCTTTCCTTGCCGTGATTGGACGAGCATTTTATGGTCCTGCACCTTCCACAAAAGATATATTTATACATTTATATAAATATATTTAGAGCACTTACTGATTGTTATAAGAGACTTTCAACCAGCAGAACAAAACATGTTTCTGGAAAAAACTGGCTTACCTTGTTTTAAAAAGTAATTTCTAAACACAACATCATCTTTCAGCAGAATAATCGGGCAAGTGTGACTTTCTGACCTTGTGTGTCTCATTTCTTTACATCTTCCGTGTGACTTCCGTGGTGTCACAGTTCCTGTGAATGAGGTTCTCTTGCCTGACTGCTCATTAGAGGTGGAGATGTTCAGCGTGTCCATTAACCTCCTCCACACTGACTAGCAGCTAGCAGGTTTGCTTTGTTAGCGCGCTGACCCGAGAGGTGACAGGTCAGCAGAGTGAGGACTCAGACTTATCTACTGCAGCAGCCACTTCATTCCAACATCACTGCTGTTTTCATTTCCCTAATGTATCCATTCCAGTTATATTATAGCCGTAGACCTGACCGTCAGAAAACATTCTCAGAACATTGCCAACATTGTCTAAAAGCTATCAAAAATGTTCTTGCAGTAACATTTCTTGCAGTAAAACTTTCTTTGACGTTGTACATCATAAATATCAAAATTGTTGTTCTTAAGTTGTTAGTGGAAGGTTTTAAAAACGTTACAGAATTGAAAAAAGTTTGAATAACATTCTCAAAACTAAGCAATAACGTTAATGCAACATCTTACAACTAGCCCTTTTGAATGTTTATTAAACTTCAAAATAATATTTTTTAAACGTTTTTGCTACTTAATGGATAATTTAAGGAAGCATTCTTACAAGCTTAAATGGTTAAGTGGGGGTGGCATATGTCCTTCTTTGTTTAAAAGAATAGGTTATCCAGCAGACTGCTGTGGTTCAAAAGATCCTCCACACGACCTTTGATTTAAAGACCTCAGTCATAGCATTTACCAGTGTGATGTGAATACACACAGCTGCCCAGGGCAAGAGACAGCCAGTCTGAGCCCAGATTAAGACCTGCTCGGCCGGCAGAGAACTCCTCGTCTCCCATCAGCCAATCATGTTGTTTGTCCACTAAAAGAATCAAGTGTGCGTTTATCCTGCTGCTGTATGTTTGTTTTCTCATCTCATTAGAAAAATAGCCGAGTCAGAGGAAATCCGTGACAAAGAAAACCAGACACTCAGCGGTTCTGTCGTTTAAGCGCTTATTATTTTTATGTTCGTTTTCCAAGATGACAGATTGATCATACGATCATCTGCCTGCACAGACGCACACAAAAGACTCTAGAACCGCGTTCTGTTCCGTTTCTTTGATCAAATACAGCATGTCACAAGAACAGAAGGGAGAAATTTTTTCTCATCTCTCTGTTCTCCAGATATTACAGTTTTCTTTGTCTTTCTGTTAAAGTTTTTTTATTACTGTTGAAATATTGATACAGCGATAAAAGTGGATATTTTCAGAGTGTGTTTTATTCGACCGAGGGAGGATGTGAGATGAAGAACAAGGAAAAACCCAATATTGCGCTAGTCCCGTGTTTTACGACAAATATCTAATGAAAACCCCCACGAGGGTGATAAAAGCCGCTATTTAATTAAGACTTTATCCATTATTTAATGCGGTGATGATGGAGCGAGTGATTTCACACTGTCCACTGCTGTTTGGAAGATTTGGGCCCTGTTACAATAGAAACGCGAGGAGGAGAGAGACACAAAAACGAGACAGTATTGTGTATGAAAGTAGCACATGAAATTCCTCAATTCTCAATAAAATGTTGGACTTTTTCATTGTCATGTTAATTCTATTTCCAGCCACATACAAATGCATGCGGTTTTGTTTTTCGGTTTCAGGCTTGAGTTTTGTCATGTCTGGATAGTGAGGAGAGAATAATGAATAGGATGTAGAGTTCATGCCTGAAGTGTCTGAGGGATTAAACTCCTCTCACATTAGACAAAAACCCCCGACAGGCGCATGTCAGCCGCAGAAATGTGCTTTTAAACAGCCGTGTCACGCAGGCCGGTGAAATACGATCGGATGATTTGAGACGTGCTTTCACAGAATGACATGTCTTGCAGGAAAGAACCAATAACTCTTCAACGAGTCTGGAGTGAGAGATCTCGTGGGAAGGTTGCAAAGAGAAAGACAGAGAGACAGTCAGAGGCTGTGTGTGTCTGAAGACAGCCGCCTGCCTCGCTGTCTCACTGCACAGTCTGTCAATGACTTAACACAAGTGTTTGTGTATAACGGTGACTCAGAAAGAAACTACTTCTGACAGATCCAAAGCACCAGAGCATCTCTGATGTATACCAATGTTTTTATTACGTCATGGAAATGTTCGGGTAATGTTCGGGAAATGTTCATACAACCTAAAATTGTTAGCTGGCCACTCATAAAATGCTAAATATTTAACGAATATTAAAACAGCATTTTTGATCTTGTGTCTTATTCAGTTGTTTAATACAGCATACATTATATATATATAAACTGCTGACTCAGTTTGGCATGTATACGTTTTGTATACTATGATTTTGTAGTATGTGAATCCTCTCATGCCGCTCTGTTCTGTATTCGACAGATCCACTCAGACTCCGATGAAGGGGACGGCTCTATTAAATACACCATCTCTGGCGAGGGGGCGGGAACTATTTTCATCATCGATGAGGTCACTGGTGATATTCACGCCACAGAGAGATTGGACCGAGAGGAGAAAGCCTTCTACACTTTGCGAGCCCAGGCACGGGACCGGCAGACTGACGCGCCACTCGAACCCGAGTCTGAGTTTGTCATCAAAGTCCAAGACATAAATGACAGTGAGCCCAAGTTTCTAGAGGGGCCGTATATCGGAAGTGTGGCCGAACTCTCACCTGTTGGTAAGATTTCTAGTTTTCATGTGGTCTACAATTTATACATACAAGTATGTAAGGTGTATGTAGGGCAAGTATGTGAACACAGACACTTCTGAAGTGAACCTGGTTCATTTAGTCTAGATTCAATGTAGATTGTGTTTCATTTAAGTATCAGCTTTGTCTCAGTCGTTTCTCCTAAAATTGTTAACGAAAGGCTGTAGATTGTAGCTAAAATAATCTGGATTTGAGTAAATTTGATGAGTAAAGTTTGATTTTATATTGAAATCTCGACGTTTGATTGCAGACTTGGCAAATCTGAGCTCAGTTTGAGACACTGTTGAGATCTCTTTTAAACTCCACAGGAGACGTTAGTGAGATTTCCGGGTCTTTTTCTCATGAGAAATATCTGAGACACACGAGACTTAAGAAAACGTTTCCAGTTGCTCTCCATTTGATCTCACTGTTGTCCAGGAGAAATAACTGAGATATTAAAGAGATCTCATCTGTGTTTTTTTCCTGTGGAAAGCGCATAATAAAATCTCCAGCAGATGTGAGCAGAGTCTGAGACATTGTTGAAATCTCCTCTGAAACTCGTGCGAATTTGTGACTCGTGCTTCTTTCTCGATGCTGTCTTGGAAAAACAATTAGGATAATGAGTTGAGAGGAGATCTCATTTGTAAAATTTCTTTCCTAAGGGGAATAATTACCATATTCATATCTTGGTATTTAGATGGTACTCCAGGGTCTTTTAGGAATACTAAACTAATACAAAAAA
Source organism: Botia kubotai (assembly GCA_036877585.1). Taxonomy (NCBI): domain Eukaryota; kingdom Metazoa; phylum Chordata; class Actinopteri; order Cypriniformes; family Botiidae; genus Botia; species Botia kubotai. The sequence continues at coordinate 8,808 of JAZGTI010007172.1, read as the reverse complement.
TGGAGCACAGTCTGTTCCAGCTACTGTAAAGTACCGCCATACTTTAACCAATTCAGTACAAAAGTTTGTAGACATGGTACCATGGTTCTACCAAAGATTATAGAACATGCTCAATGGTAGAACCATGATTTTTAGAGTGCTTTAGCATGTGTACCATGTGAATGGCATGATACAGAAATCAAATCTAATGATTCAGTACCAGAGTAAATATCACAATACCACAGTATTACCATGTGATCCACGTGTTTGTCAGGGTTGTGTTTAAATGTATGTACATGAGTGCAGGGGTCGGGTATGTGATGCCTCAGTGAAAGCTCTTAGCTGTGTGTTTGTGACGGTTTTAAGTGCAGGTTACAATAATGTAATCACCTAATGTAATCGCAGCGCGGCTGTGAACTTCCTGATTGAAATTAATTCCTGCCTCGTCAGCACATCTGCGGCGGAAACTTGTGTCGTTTATTGACACACAGAGAGAGAGAGTCTTCATCCCCTCCAGGTTTCTGTACCTTTCAGTCAAATTACACATTACACTTCTTGGGCATTTCATGTTTAATACATCGAACAACAGCAGCCTTAATGAAGGAACAGTCCTGCTTAGTCAAGCGATTCCCGCTTGTTTTCTGCTTGTGTCATGTACAGAACGGCTGCTAATGGGTTTATTGTTAGCGTCTCTAAAATAAGGCCGCTGTGATTTGAACAAATTCGACAATTCATTTCCGGGGTACGAAAATGTGGTATGAAATATTAGTGCGTAATTGTAAGGAAGAACAAAATGTTTTAGTATGTGCTGTTCCAGTTAACAATTTTAGGTTGTAAGAACGTTTCCCTAACGTTTTTTCATTAAGTAACAATAATGTTAAAAAGGTTATTTTGAAAGTTCTAGAACAAATGTTCTAGGAATGTTCAAAACATCCAGTTTTTTAGATGTTGTATTAACGTTGTTGCTTGATTATAAAATGACCAAGAACGTGTGTTAAGGGAACTTTTAGAGAACTTTAGCCAGCATTCTGAGAACGTTACCTTATAGCTGGGTAATCTGTGGAGATATGAAATTTAATCAGAGCTGCAGTATGACGAGTGTTCTGTCTTAACACTCCAGCAGAGAGAATTCAACTATAATAATAATAAAAAACATAATCACGGACGAGCTGCGGGCATATTCATTTTCACTTACTGCTTTTGTCATTTTCTCTCCTGAATCTCTCCAGTGATTCGCTGATGTTTGTGGCCTTCAGCAGAGCGTTAAAGCCAAGTCAGATTTGTTTGTGTATTATTCACACGTTTCAGATTCTCTGTGTTGGCTACACCAGTGAAGCGCCGGTGGACTGAAGCACAACACTTTCTCACTGCCTGTTAATCGCATTAGCCTCCAATTACTAGCCAAGAAGTCAATCTTTTGTTTATTTGCATTTGTACGGCACAGAATCTGCATTGGTTTATAACTGATGCTTTCTACACGAGTACGCTTATGAGAATCATTCATTTCTTGTGAGGTTTTGTCTGTGGTCGCTCTGTGAGACTCGTTCATTTATTTATATTTGCTACGTTACTGTTGGTACTTAAGAAAAGATGGTGAGTCAATTCTCCCATTGACTTACAATGATGGATTGTTTGCTGTTTAAAGTCTTACAGACAGAAATGGCATACTGTGATATTTGCATACTGAATTGTGATTGGTCTGTTATTTCTCGCATATATTAAACCATACAGCTGCCTTTACACTGCAGAGGTGTGTCGTGTGAATCTATTAGAATGTGTTAATTTAGTGGTTTGTTTGATTGTTGGTATTAGGTGTGAAATGGCAGATATGAAGTGTGACAGTGGTTACAGGATTGTGATCAGAGATATGCTGGTGCTGCGTTTAAATTTTTGTTTAGCTCAGGGCTTTACCTGCTTTATTTTCTCTGTTTGTGTGATCTGTTTGTTTACATGGATGTGTGATGTATCGATCGCTTAGTAAGCTCAAAATGTTATTTGTTTTCTTTCACAAATGTATTGTTTCACTCCAGAGGACATTTATTAATGCACTGGAGTCGTATGGATTACTTTTATGATGGATGGATGTGCTTTTTGAAGCTTCAAAATCTCGGGCACCATTGACTGCCATTATAAAGCTGGGAAGGGCCAGAATATTATTTAATATAACTTCAATTTTGTTTGGCTTTTTTAGGATGAGGGTGCGAGAAAAATTATGAGAGAATTTTTATTTTTTGGTGAACTGTTTCTTTAAGTCTGACTGTTGTTTGTGTTGAGTAAAGCTCACTGAATAATTGAGCCAAGTGTGTCCTTACTTCCCCCGCAGAGCCAGTAAAGGTTAAAATATTTAGACTTCAACATTGGCCACAATTTTAAAACTCTTTTAATACATGCAAAAATAATACAGTCCTTGTACATGCTGTGCGACAGATGCTTTATAGAGTCATAGAGGAAATGTTCAAAACCCCTTTGAATGATTAACTAATACGGTTTCTGTCAGTGTCAGATAAGAGATGAATCTCACACACACACACACACACACACACACAGAGCTGATGGTACCGTCATGTTTCAACAAGATTAACAGTTCCTGAATTAAATCTCAGTGTATGCAGGCCAGTGACAGAACAGAGCTGAAGTTTTAGGTAAGTTTTAGTCTTTGTTTCTGTGTAAATGACTTGTTGGATCAGAGCCGCTTTGCCGTTGTCACGGCAACCAGCAGGCGTCTTGATTTCTTTCGGCTGAGAAACGACACACAGCACAGCACCGTCTCTGCAGTGTAGAGACACAGTATGGTTAAATATATGCACGAAAGAACAGACCAATCACAAAGATGTTGAGTGTGTGTGTTTCAGTAGAGATGGATGGATGGATGGATGGAGAAAGAGAGAGAGATATTTTAATTCATTGCGTGTCATGTTATTTGCAGTGCATCATAGGAAGGTTAGTTCATTTACTCAATTTAAGTCTCGTCCCTTTTGCATTTTAAATGTACCAGATGTGTTAAGTGATGAATATCAGAAGATATTTCAGAAATTAGGTGTTTCATAGCTAAAAATACTTCATTCCGATTTTCAGCGCATGAAAAACAGGACATTGTGACCTATTTAAGCAGACGGACTTTAAATATTCCAAATGGAAAATTAAATGTTGCTGTTACTCAGTGTTAAATTGAATAAAATAGGATTATTACCTAATCCTGCTTTGCATCTATTTAGTGTACTTAGATTTAGAGATTTAGCGCAGTGACTGCTGGAGTTCAGCACCGCCTCAGTCCATCTGCGGCTTGTGCCTTTAGATGCAAGAAACTGCAGCGTTTAAGAAACCGTTTAGACAAAACTCTCCTTTCTGTCATTGGTTCATTTATTCATCCTCATGTCACTCAAAGCCAGGGTGATATTCCTGTGATTTTATATGTTGTGTTGAAGAGCTCTCACACCTCCTGCATTCCTGCTGAGTTCAGACTCTCTTCCAGTGGAAGAATGAGAGATGTCATCAGAATAAGACTTCATCTCTCCTCTTTTGATATCAGGCACATGAGAGTTTTTATGCTATATTTTACATTTCCTGATGAGTGGTGCTTGAGAAATACCGGCTGTTGTGCGTGGCTGCTAGTTTGTGTGCTACACATGTGCTAAGGTGTTCTGAGTGCTGCGCGACATGTTTTCTGTGGTTGATCCCAGCTGACAGATAACATTCTCAGAACGTTGGCTAACATTCTCTCGAAGTTCTCTCAAAGTTATCAATAATGTTCTTGCAGTAACATTGGTAGAATGTTTTTAATGTTATACATATAAAAAATGTTGTTCTTAAGTTGTTAGCGGAATGTTTTAAAAATGTTACAGAAGTAAAAAAATTTTTGGGAATAGCGTTTTTATAACCATGCAGGTGAGTAATGTTCATACAACGTTTAAAAACGTGCCTTGAACTTTCAAAATAGCATTTAGGTTACTTATTGGAAATGTTGGGGATCTTACAGTTTAAATGGTTAGCTGGGATTGGATTTGGCTTGTTGCAAGGGTGCTGCTAGGTGGTCGCAATGGTGTTCTGAGTGGTGTTTAAGTTGCTAGGGTGTTGCTCTGCAGTTGCTAGGGTGTTTTGTTTGGTTGCTGAGGTGGTGCCAAGCAGAAACAGCCCACCCTCAAATGTCTGATTTGTTCAAATTCCTAATCCGAACAAAGCTAATCTAGTGATGCCTGCCCTAACAAGACCACTACTAATATAGCTGTCTAATAAAACAGCTCACTTTGGGACTGTTGAAATCCAGTCAGGGTGAATGAAAAATCTCCCGTGTTAATCCTTATGAGACGTCCTTTAGTATCCCTCAGTAAGCAGCCCATTGACTTTTATGACACAACATTAGCCAGCTCCCCAACATTATGCCTGCCTTCTCGTTTTTTAATCTCTAGTCATTTCTTTCCTCGTGTTCTCTGTTTAAAAGTGCGACATTGAAAAGTGAGTCAATTGTTGAAATGTTAAGAGAAATAACTTTTCATGGGAAAACACACTGGCTTTAATGGGGCCGCTAAACGATGTATAACGCGGGGTGATGTCGGGTGCAGATGACTGCGGCAGGGTTAAACAGAGGAGAGCGCGAGCGACGGCCGATTGCTTCAGCATCACGCCGGCAGGAAAGCACAAATCTCCTTTACGACTGCAGCTCTTAAATGGCTGTCAGTCCTGCGTCACGCATGAGGGAACTTCAGTCCAGAGTCAGCAGCTGTGGATGGCAGCTGAAAACAGACAGGGTTGACACTGCTGTGCTGTCTTTCCAATGCTGTGACTTCTGACAAATGAACACGCCTCTGATTGTTTATGTAATGCGCTGTACCAGACTTACAGAAAAATTAGAGGATGTTCAAGAGCGCTCTGAAGGGAGGGCGAGATCTTGTGCTTTCAAAGCTAGCTTGCTGTTGTTAGCCTCTCTGGAATTGCTTCCCTACCTTTCGGTCACGGCATATAATGGGGACATAAAAATATACTGCATATAAGGAGCACCACAAATGTGTTTATGCATAAATCTTACAGGCACTGTGGGGCGAGGATGAAGTAGCCTCCAAAATCCAGTCTTCCATAAGACCAGGCACATTAAAATTTATTTTACATTAGAGAGCTTTCCTGTTCTCCTCTATCTTTGAGTATGCATTTTTCATTGCCTGTTTACTGTTCCTGGGCATCGGGTTATGGCAAAATGCTAATGCCTCTCATTCGAACAGCTTTCTTTGACTCTTCGAAGAGAACTTTTCACTGAACATCTTGACGTGATGGCAACCAGTAAAAACCCCTGCAGAGTTAATCACAGGTCTGTGGATAAACTGTGAGATAAATCGGAGTCTCTCAGACGAACTATCTCAACGATATCCACAGCTGGAGATGATACAGCACGCTTCTGTGCCAGCGTATAATTTGATTTATATTTTATGCTTGTGCCAATCACAGCCTGTGTGTGCAGCGTGTGCAGCTGACCCGGCTTGCCCCAAACACGCCCTGCATAATCCACTTCCACCCACCTCGTGTCGCTCCGCAAATATTAGCAAGAGGCTCAGGGTGCTTGGGGCGAGGGGGGCGCACCCGCTGACCTCTGATGTCGTATCTGAGATTGCTTTTTGGGACTGTGTGCTTCGATACTCATAGAAACACAGACAGACTGACCACCGTACACAACACATCCCTCAGTTCTGTTTCTATGCCTAGCTGACACAGAAATGACGGACTCGCCACAAAATCATAAACCATAAAAGACAGACAATATCATTTCCATAAAGCAAACAAAGCCCACTTCAGTACCATGAAATGTTTTTTATTTCATCCATATTTCCAGCGGTGCAGAATGCAGAATTCATAATGAAAACATTCAATTAAGGATGTCTTTGCAATTGTGAGCTGTAAATATTAATGACTGTAACCATTTCAGTTTATCGTACGGTATAAAGATTTTATTTTCGACACATGTACAGTATATCACACAGATTATTTAATTCTTAATGATTTCTAATCATTTAACACTTTTGATTTAGGAGTCCTGACGATTCCAAAAGCCATAAAAATATATTTCATAAATCATTCTAATATCTCATATTTCTCAACATCTAATATTTCTTCTTGGCAACAATGAGACTGATCATTCACATCTCACGTGAGTCTCATCTGAGTTTCAGAATCTCGACAGATCTCAACAACGTCTCAAGCTGTGCAAAGGTCTGCCAAAATACCAATTACAGTCGTCAATTTCTCATCAGATTCATCCGAGATCAAATACACAAAATACACAAATACACATTCACTTAATTCTCTTGTATTTTTATAGTATGTCATCTGTGTATATTATTATTTTTATGGTTAGGTTAAACATCTGAGACAAAGCTGATACGTAACTGAGCACTGCATTTAGTGTGCGAGCTATAAACGAGCGACTTCTGAGCAGTTCTCTCATGCTTTCGGATGTTTCATTGTTTCTGCATTTGTAAGTGACAGTAAAACTCTGCAGCAACGTTTAGCTCATGTTTTTATGTGTTTTCCTGATTTGTTTGGCTTTATAGAGGGGTGATAAAATAAACAAATGAATAATAAATAAAGGTGCACATATTGATTTCCCAGCCAACTGATGTCGGATGCTGTATGAAAAATATAGTACATCAAGTTTTTTAAATGGTAAAAATGCAGAAAGTTTCTGTTTTATGCTGTTTTTCTCCACTTGATGCGGACCAAAAATGTCCAATTTATGTAGTGCTGTATATTTGAAACATCTGGAGTGTGTGTGATTGTATTCATTCTCATGAGCCTCCGTGAGAGGTATACAGCAGGAACTAATGAGCTCTTAGTGAATGTGAGACTGTGCATTAATAAGACATAACAGTAATGCTGCTTCTCTCTTTGAGTGTAAACACAATAAAGTTACATTTGCATTTATATAGTTTTTCACTGGTGGCATTTCAGGAGAGTCTGAGAGTCCGTCAGACGCCCACGGGCTGATTATCACCTGTGACAAATTAAGATAAGCAAGTAATCCCATGAACGGAAATGACTTCTTCAGTTTTACCTCCCAGTCATCCAGCCAACAGGGAATGTTCTCAGAACGCTCCCTAAAGTTCCTTCAAAGTTATCAGGAAATGTTTGATTAACGTTCTTATAACCAAGCCATAACATTAATACAGCATTTAAAAAAGGACGTTTTGAATGTTCCTAGAACATTCGGAACAACATTTCCAACATTTTTGTTACTTAATAGAAACTAGTTAGGGAAATGTTCTTACAGCCTAAAATTGTTGGCTGGTTTAGCGTGTCCAGGGAAATGCAGTAGTCTCGTGTTACATCACAGTTTAATGCAACACAGACAGTTTTCCTGGAGCAAAGTCGATGTCTGTGATCTTTTAAAGAGGTGTATAAAAACATAAATTAGCTTTATTAGGGGAAACGGTTGTCAGCAATGTTGTTTTACTGTTGAATTAGACTGAGCGTGTTTGCTAAATATGCCAGAAAATCTTCCTCACAGTTACTTTCTCTCAACGGCTTCGTTAGATAAATTTGAGAAAGCAGAGAAACGCAGGTAATGTCTGAAGGTATAAGAAGACAGTGTGAGTTTTATTCAGGTATTTGATGTGTGATGTTTCTGTCACGCTGAGAGTGAGGATGAGCTAAAAGCTTTCAGACAGATACCGATTGGGGTGTTTAGTTTTGGAAAGTGTTTTAGCTTTAATGATAAAACATTGTCCTTTTGGGTTATGCCCCGTGGGGGCTAGCTTTTGTGACAGAACACAAACACGATTCTGACACTTCCTGTTAATTAACCTAATTAGCATAGACCTATTATGTGGCCGAACGCTATGGTGACAGCCGCGGTGAGGGACTGCTGGCGTGACCTTTTGTGGACACCAGCAGCTGTCACCAATTACCTGCCGACCAACCGCCCTGGATGAAGGGGCTGGAGGTGTCCTTGGGCTTTTGTGGTACACCACAAAAAAGTCGTCTCCATCTCTTAAAGGGACCGCTTACCCCAAACGAGAAATTCTTCCATTATTTAATCATCTTGTGTCATATCAGACTGTTTTGAGACATCCTGGCACATGCAACAGAAAATACATTTATTTACCTAATAATTTAATATGAATAAATTTACCTAAAGCTTTTCCCCTCTACCGCCATCTCTGTTTGAACCACAAAACAGCAGGTTACTTTATTTATGTAATTGACAAGACAAATGAAGTCAAACTGATATTTCCCAGTAAGTCTGACTGGACAGCTTAAATTCTAAATGATAAACTTTCTGTTGTGAAACATTCTTTTAAGCCAAAAAACATTACAGCTTTAAATAACTAAATGTATTCGACAAAATCAACGTGTAATTTTACCAATTTATTAAATGTTGCCTTTATAAACCTCAGACTAATGTAATAACAACGTATTTTCTCCACAGGTGCTTCAGTCATGAAGGTTATGGCGTCAGACGCTGATGACCCCACATACGGAAGCAGCGCCCGGATCGTTTACAGCGTTCTGGAAGGAGAACGGTTCTTTACTGTTGACCGACAAACCGGTAAGAACCTGCATCAGTTCTTACATACTGTCTTAACCTTTATATATTATAACTAAAACCCCTTGTGTTATATCGAATACTGCTTTTAAAGCTTATTTCTAAATAATTTATTTGTGGTGTTTGCTTATACAAATATATATTGCTTACAGTTTTATCTTTCTAAGCAGTTTTTTTGCCCTGGTGGGGTAAAATGTGCAAGAATAATGCCTCCAGAAATAAATGTGTTACTGACACTGGCATGACTGAGCTTCTAGACTGATCTACAGTTATCTAGAAATCACCTGGAACATTCTAGAAGC
>JAZGTI010007171.1:0-22118 GCA_036877585.1 Botia kubotai | reverse complement strand
CGCCATGCTCTAACCACTGAGCTACAGGAAAGCTTAACATCCTGCATAACAACATCCTGGCAACCGTTTAGAACACCATAGAGTAAATGCATAACAACGTCCTGGCAACCGTTTAGAACACCATAGAGTAAATGCATAACAACATCCTGGCAACCGTTTAGAACACCATAGAGTAAATGCATAACAACGTCCTGGCAACCGTTTAGACCTTAAGGCTGTTACACAGGCTCACATTTCTCCATACAGCTGAAAACAATCTTCATATTTAAGCAACATTTAAAAAACATACAGTTGACAAAGATGACAAAATATAAAACTAGTTTTTACTAAATATTTAATTTGTAAACATGTTGCAGTTGCATGTTATCAGGAATTGTTTGTACTATACAGTCAGATGTGTATGGCAAAATGTAAACAAAGGCATATAACTCTGACACACTTACTCCGCCTAAAACATGCACAAGCAGCATGTTGGTTTCTTGGAAACACTTATCCAACAAATCAAATACCTGGCAGTTATTGTATTACATAAGCATGCAAAGGCAATAATGCAGCATTCAAAGCATGTTAAAACTTTAGGTCACAAATAGGCTTAGCAAGTGCGTAACAATAAGCATGATGACATGAACATACAGACAATACAAATTGTATTACATATGCACAAATTCCATTTCAGTTTATACAAAGAATATTTCACATGTAACGATTTTTAATACATTAATATAAATGGTCATTTACTGATAAAACATGTCTATTGAAACCTCTGGATGGTTTAGAATAAATGTTATCACAGTAAAAAAGGATTCAAAGTATCGATATAACAAAAAACTTATGAAGAAGTGAATGTCACAAAGGTTTTGGGAACAAATTTTCTTATCCAGAAAATTTGCACACAATCTCATCTCTTGCAAAAGTATTTTTGCCCTTTCTTAAAGAGTAATATATGTAAAACAATTACATATATACAATATGGCACAATAAAGACAGTTTACATACAAATACACATAAAACAAGGCGGTGACTAGATTTACGATATTAAAATGATCAGAAGGCCATATAAAAAGTCTGGGGCATCCAGTCACTTAATGAGTATAACACAAGAGAAAATTGTACCAAGCATGACAAAAACTGACCTATAGGGCCAAACCGAGAAGCAAAGAGATCAGCAGGGTAAAAGTTCAGACAAAGTGGGCCTCTCTGTGCTCCAGCTCCTGCATCTGGCGACTGCGTCTCTGGTAGAGGGGCTTGACCTCTGTGGAGCTGAGCTCCTCTGTGCTGGAGCTTGGAGACTGAGGGGGAGAGAGTGTAATGGGGCTTATTGAGTCGTTTTCTGACAGTCCTTCCTCAGTTCTTCCTGTCTCCATGGATTTACTGCCTACTGACAAAGTCATTGTGGTAATAGTAGGCTTGGCTATTGTTTTAGCTGTTGTTATCAATGTTGTGGGTGTGGTAGGGGGCGTGGCCACTGCTGTGACAAGTGTCGCAACAGCAGCGGTTACTGCTGTTGTTACTATGGTAATGGATGTTGTATATACAGCTCCTGCTGTAGTGGTTGTTGCAGTCGAAACAGTTTCTGCCAACGACTCGTATGACCTGAACTGGCCTCCTGATAGAGGTTTATAGAAAGTTCCAGGAGGGGGTTTTAATGTCCGTGGTGCTCTGAAGGATACTGGAGCCATGCTGGACTGGCCAATAGCAGTTACACTAGAGCTGTTGTGGGGTATCACGCTGATGCTGGCTGCTGTTCCATGAACAGTCTCAGCAGAAGCTGACGATTTGTCTTTATCTGTCACACCAGAGGGCGGAAGGTTGGCCACTATCATAGCAGTTCTGGGTGTCACATCATAATGCCGGTACTGTTTGTCCCAAGTCCTTCTCAGTGCCTGAGTGTCTACGAAGGGGCTCCTGTAATAGCCGGCGAGTCGTGGTGTTGTAGGCTTCTCTTGTTCGGTGGTCTCCTGAATGGCAGCGGTGCAACATTCTGCTTCCGAAGCTTTCTGGCTGTTACAATCATTAAGCAGTTGGTCAACGGGCATGCTAATGGGTCGAGACACCTTCCTGGACCTCTGGGGACGCAGCTGCACCACTCGGCTGCTGGCACCGGGCCAGCTGAACACAGATGTGGACTTCTGCACCTCCACGGGACCCGTGACAACCCCGTTACCATCTGAACCCACACCTGCTTCAGATAAATACTCTTGAGTCTTAAATTATACAAACTGTCAATTCAAAACAGTCACTCATTAAGGTATTCACTGGATGAAGGCAGATCTAAATGCAAGTTTGAGGCATGCTAATAAGAGGGCTATATTCAACGACCTTTAGTGTCAGTACCTAGTAACTAGCCCTAGATCAGGGAGTAAAGTTTACACATCGCACAGCTTGAGCCAGTTGGCATTTGTTACATGAGAACAATGAAGACCAGAACCATGAATAATTAACTAAAGTAAATCTTTACCACAGGTCAGACACACACTCATACATACCAGATATTTGTGCTCGATCTGTACCTGTCTTCATTGCCTTCGTCTTCTCCAACAGTTGTGAGGTAATGACAGATGAGTGTCTCTTGAAGACTTTAGAGTTCTGTGTGTAAAATAAACACAGACCACGATTTAAAGCATTTTTAACAGAATAGGGTCAAAATGAGATATGTCAGAGCTTCCATCCTCTATCCCATCTCACCTCTTTGATGTCCATGAGAGAACGAGAGTGACGACTGAGTTTCGGCTCTTTGTCAATGGAAATTGGGCTGGTGGGAGACACGTGGCTGAGGGGGGCATCAAAGATCATCTGATGATAAATAATAAGCAGCTCCACCATACGAGCCTGGTGAGGGTAGTCAACCAGTGAGGAGAGCGACACTTCTGCTTCTAGCTGCCTGGGCTTGATAAGCGTGGGGCCGAAGATGATAGCAAGGTTGCTACTTGTCATCTTGTTCTCCTCAGCTTGCTCTGATACTCTGAAAAACAATGAACAGTAAAGAGAATGAAATTAAATACACATTCTGACTACACTGCAGATGATGGAAACTCCTGAGTGGTTGCATACCTGTGCAGGTGGGCGATTAGGAACTGTAGGGTTTTATAGTGGGCTGCAGGAAGCTGGCGAAGAAGATCTCTGATTTTGAAGAGGACTGTTTTGAGCTCAATGCTGAGGAGCTGCTCTCCTGATGATTTACCTTTAGTTGTGTCACGTTTATCCACCAATATGCTCTGAGTCTCTTTTGCCAGACCGATGACATCATTATAATACCGATATAGAATCAATGGCTCGGGCAACTGAAAGACAAATGTATTCATTTTTATTCTGAAAGTCAACAGAAAGGATGAGCTATTAAAGGTAACTTTTACTGTATGACAAAAGTAGTAGACCCCTATACAAATATACATGCTTAAATATTTCAAAACTGGGATGGGTTTTTTCACACCTGTCTCAGGTAAAGCTTGAGCACGTTGCTTATGTCATGCGGGTGGAGATCAGAGAGCTCCACCAAGTCTTTTCCATTCTCGAAGGCCTGGCACAGCTTTTCCACACGAGACTTCGCCCCATTCACACGATAAATGCCCTTAAAAGGCATCGAAAGCAGGCGTTACACACAGGATGACTCACAAGTAATTAAATTACACCTTTTTTTTACATTTAAATTCTAGTTATTTACCTTAATGTTTAGGGCACGACTCTCGATTTCCGAGGTGCATTTTTTGATGATGAAAGGGATGTCGTCAGGACTGTTCTTAGCTACCTGAGCAAAGTCGATCCCGAACAGGTGCAGCCTTCCCTGGAGCTTTTTATGACCACACTGAATAGCAAGTGTCTCCAAGCATTTCTTATGACAGGCCAAGGAACACTGTGTAATAAGAGATTAGGGCAATGACAACATTAACATTACTTAATATTCATTCAAACAGTACCAATGTGGGTGGTGATGATTATGTAAATGATACCTCTTCACACTCAGCCCCATGAAAAACCACCAGGCCATCACACTCTCTGCATTTGGAGGGTGCCCGCAGTTTCCTCAGCTTGTGCGTTTGAGCGGCTTTTGACATCTGAGCGTTCCGGAAAGGTCCAGGAGAACTAGTTGTCTCCATCACCATGTCAGCAAGACCTGGGAAACATCATCTGTTTACTAATTTGTTTACATCCGTTTACTAAAAACAGGACTTTTATTAACCCTCAGTTCCTAAACGTTTAAAAGATTCCTCAGTTTAAAACATTAATGAGCCCTGAACTATAATCGTTGCCATTATTGGAGAGGTAAAAAGTGAAGAGGTAAAGAGAGAAAGACTATTAAAATTACTATTAGAATTTTCAAAATATATATTTTCAAAATATCAACATTACACACATTTGTGTAGCTGCACTAAATACAAAAACAGGCGTGTGGGTAAATTCTGCACTTTTATAATACACTAGAACATGTGTATGCCTGTCACCACACGCTTATGTGAACACACACCCACATGCGCACACTTCATAGTGTCTTCATATTACCAACCATTATAAGATGGGAAAGGTGGTTCCCTCTCATCTAGGTCATCAGCAGAGGACATGGTGCCATTTGAGGGGGTTCTGAGAAGCCTGCGTTCGAAATCCTCTGCAGTACGAACACACAGACACACATTAGTCTCTCACTCCTGCCCTGCAGAGAACGTCTCTAAATCTTTCACTTCTCCAACAGCTCAGAAGGAACTAGGTCAAATACTTTTGCCAAAACAAACTTGCAAACTTACAAACTTGCCTGAATCAGCAATTTTATCAGAGTGAAACTGGTTTTTAGTATCTAAACACCTGCTAGTGTAACACACTGCTAAACGTTAAGCAACTGTCATTATTTTATATATTCCAACGATTTGTTGCTCAAGTATGTTTTTATGTCTTGCAAATGTCTGTAATGTTTAAACATTGCTTTGTGAATCATTCTGATCTAAACAGATCACCACAGTTATGTAATCTAGCTAGCTGATGTATGTACTTTACGCCTTGAGACAATTACATCTGGCTTCCCTAAAGAATTACATTGTAGTTGTGCAAATTAAATGAAGGATGTACCTGGACTGGCAGTTGGGGAGTCTATTGAGCGAGACTCGCTGCTTCCTCCAGCGCTCTCTGAGTCACTGCACATCCCTTCTCCACCAGCACTGCCTGAGCTCCAGGCCCGCTGAGAGCCCTGCATCCTTCCTGCTGAACACACACACATCAACAGCTCACAATCACTCTCATTACCCTTCTGCTCATAACAGCTTTGAGGCTCAAACTGGAGAATTAATTAACCTCTACTGCTTTTGTATAAGTCAGTTTCTCAGGTATCTCAACTGAGGTATCTGAATTATGCACATTACCTGTTTAAAACAGCCATAATTTTTGGACTAAACGCATATTGAGAAAAATGTTTCTGAATTAAAGAGTTATATACGTAAATTAATGTAGTTTTGGTTTGTCTTCCCTAAACAGCACTTAAGTCATTAAATGATGACTCACAATCAAATTTGAAATAATTCGATTTAAAATCATGAGCACTAATGTTCCACATTCCATCCATTTAAAATTCTCAAGCTATTAAAAGGCGTAAAAATCAAACGTGTCATTGAGTTCATAGCTCATATTTAAGCAATGCTTTTCTATTAAATCTGGATGCTGCTGCAATGTACCTTGTATGTCTACACTGCTATTGGTAAGTCTCTCTGCGATCTTGGTCTTGCATGGTACAGTACCTTCCACCTCATTATCCCCAGAGGTGACAGAACCCTGGGACAGGTTCCCATGGGATGAGTAAGGACTGCTCACGGAACTCTTATGAAGGGACATTCTGAAATGGACAGACGCATACTTTATAGAAAAACCAAAAATTAAATTTAATTTATTAACTAAATTAAAAATTTAAATTTTGCTGGAAAAGAGATTACTTTATTGTTTATGTGCAATGTTTATTTAACATGTTTGTCTGGCATAGTAAAGTTGCTTTTGAAGGCAATATATTGGTCATTTTATTGACAAATCACTGAACCCTGTCACTGGACTATAACCTAAAGCAATTTATTTTGCATTTAGTGTCAAATCTTTTATTCCATATTTTAATTCTATTACTTTATATAATTGTTGCTCTACATAAACATGCTCCAGATTGGCACCTTGGCCGTTGTGTAATGTCATAAGCACTTGTCATGTTAAAAACAGTTCAGCTTTGAAAAAATTGTGCAACATGTTTTTCAACATCCAGCCGTGAGATGTGAATGCACTGACTAGTCAAAGAGATCTGACAGCACTGACTAGTCTAGTTAGTGTGATTCAGAGGTCAAGCTCAAAAGCAAAGTTTACACAGGACAGTGATTACAGAAACTAAAAGTCTTGAGAAAACAACACATCAGGAGTGTTGTTACATTCATCATTCTTTTTGGGAAAGATGCAAACAAGGCACACCTCTCTTTGGCATGCATGGAAACCACAGCGAGTGTGGACATACCCAGTTTTGGAAGGAGCGGTGATGTCATTTGAGTGTGATTTCCTTTGAGTGTGGACATACCCAGTTTTAGAGGGAGCGTTGATGTCCTGAGACAGAGATTCCAGCCACACGCGCTCCTTGGGCAGGCTGCGCACAAACTCAGAATAGCGCTGACCCGGCTCGTACTTTTTGGCTTGTTCACACAGGGCTTGATAATTGACTGGCAGAGACACAGTTTGGGACTGCTGCATCTGGAACCAGTTCACTGTCACCTAGAGTGAGACAGGAAGAAGAGTCAGTTTACAATAATAGTATTTGCACTACAAGACAGGTCATATAAGTCAATTGTGAAGTACTGCAACGTACTGTAATGTGACATGTGATTCTTAGTAAATAAAGAAAGGTGGGGGATGGATACGGACCGCCTTGAGGGTCAGGTCACACTGGAAGACCAGCTTCTGAATCTGAGCGAGGATCTCACTCTTAGCATTGGACAGGCAGACCTTCCGTGCCTCCAGATCGGCCACACTGGCTTTGTACTGCTCCTGTGCTTCCTCTGCCTAGTCACCACAAAAACCCAGACTGTAAGCCAACCATAACAAAACAGCAGCACAGTGTTTTTAGTTGGCTGCTCTAATTAAAGCTGCAGCATGTAATTTCTGCACACTAAAAATAACATCTGTGTACAAATAGGTTTCCAAAACAAACTCCACCCCCAATCTTTTAATGACTGAGGTCCTACAAGAAATGTCATACTGTTTTCTTGTACTGCTTTCATGTATGACTATGTTGAATTGTAAATAGTTTAATTTTAGTTTTTTAATTACGTCTGCATGAGAAATATACTTTTTTCAAAGCTTTGATAGAGGTCTGAAAAGTTTGCCTTCAATTGTTACAGTGGCAGTATAATTCAAAACTGAGGTATGTATACTAATTTTTGGCCTGTTCCTCAGAAACAAAATCAGATGTAAAGTAGATGTTGTACCGATGTTGAACTGAAACTAATTACCAAAAACTTCTCTGTGTTTCTCATCACCACTTTGAATGCCAGTAAACCAGGACCACAAACACAAGGTTGTGTCTTTGTGCAGTCTATGATGATGGTGGAATGTAATGTTGAGCTTTAAAATTCTTTATTGTGTGGTTCTACATTTGTGCAGTACCCTGTGCAGGGCCTCTTCCTCCACCCTTCGTTTCTTCTCAAGAGTTTTGCCTCCTGTGGCCAAATGCTCCTCCTCAGTTCGGCTGGTGGAGCTGCGTGCCTTCTCATACTCCTCCCTCTTCTGTACCTTCAGCAGCCGGGTCTTCTTCACAGCACTCTCAGCCTCGCTCTGAACACACATACTGGTTACTAAGTGTTGAATGTTGTAAAGAAATGTAAACAATGAAATTCAGAGAATTTAAGTAATCATAAGTACCATTTTCTTCAGCTCTTTTTGCCATTGTTCTTTTATCTCTTTCCGTTGTTTGTCCAGGTCATTCTTGCAGGCCAGCAACGGCTATGGGAATTATGAAATTATGGGAAACGTTTTGAATACTTGGCTTTTGCAGAAAGAACTGATTGTGTAACCGAGAGAACTATAAATAAGGTTTAAAAATACACTCGTCAAATGCCAAATGTGAGCAAAATTGGTTTAGGAAAGTAAATAAACCTATTATTACTTAGATTTACTTAGTAGTTGATCAATAACTTTATTAAGAACTGCAACATAAGATTGTTTAAAATCACAACATAAGCAGAATAGCCTGACCCTGAGACATAAGAGATGTGAGTAATTGTAAAACACAACCGACTACTAAAGAAAACGTGCGTCCCTACATAATTTTATTTCATCTGTGGAAATTTATCAGACATCGCCTGAATTATATGTGACACTTGGAATAGTCCTCACATTCGGCCAGAAAATGAAAATATAAGCAAAATCATAAGTAAATGTACTTTATTACAACTTACTATAGTTAATTTGTCTTGGAGATAAATAAAATTTATATAAATTATAAACATATTTTTTAAAGCATATATATTTCATAAACCTTTCATAATGCAAAATACAGTTTCATGGCTGAAAGAAATTCAGTTCTGTAAATGTTTTCAATTAACTTTCCCTTCATGGGGTGATAAAAATATAATTTTGGACCCTGTCTGCGTTTTATCTTACCTGCACGAATTTGTTGATTTGTAGAGCTGCAGCTGTTTGAAGCAGAACTTGATTGTACTCAATCTCATTTTTAAAGGCAGAGACATAAATATCCCGGAAGGGCATGTAGTCCTTTAGAAAAATAATAATAAAAAAAAAACTCATTAGAATGTTATTTAATGCAATGACTGACAAACAAATAACGTATTTTAATCAAAATAATGTACTTAAAAGATTAGTACCTGTTGACTTGCAACTGTCTTTGCAGATTCCGCCATTTTGGCAAAGCTTTTGGCACATTCCATGTCTGTTAAAAACCAACATAAAGTTCACCATAAATCTCAACAGCAATTCAGAGCATGAAAGGCTGAGCTTTACGAATAGACTGACCCAGGCTGAGGCGTTTCTCCACCCAGGCCAAAACATCTTTGGTATATTTGGACCAGGCCTTAGCATAGAGCAAAGCTGACTCTACTCCACTGTCATTCCTCAGTAGAAGCAGGTCCACCTGCTCCACAGAGGACAACTTTTGGGAGGACAAAGCAGGATCTGGACACACACACAAGGCACTTAATACACACATATAAAAACATCTCTTAAAAAGAGATATTGTTTAAAATACACAGGTTCCATTGTAAAACAAGCTGACGTTTATGGTTCCTCCACCTCTCCTAAATCACTAAAACTGTCATTTACATCCTCTATTACATGTTGTGGTTTATAGGCCAAACGTAAAGGCCAATTTTATAAGTCTTCCTTATTAAACTTCAGAAACTAGTGCAGACTGGTTGTATTATTGCAAAATATGCTCCACCATCTCCATGGCACAAAAGGCAAAGTATCTTTCTTAAACTGACACTAATCTGTATGTGAATGCTTAGATCACCTGAGCCTGCAAGATCATCTCAGAAAATCTGTGCTTAACCTTCGCCAAATGCACTGACACGCACCCTTTTGACCCCACACATATACACACCACCCAGCTGCGCTTCGTCTGAATCCAAACACCCCGTCTAATAAGCCACATGAGGTTTCATTTGTGTGTGGAAAGGGAACAAAATAACCCAAAGAATGACAACCATTTGGCAAAAGAGCCGGAATGTGAGGCTATAAAACATGAAAAATAACACAAGTGTAAAAGGATGATGGGGTGTATGGACCCCTGCAGTGGAAAACAACCCATATAAGGACTGCTTATCCGTGTCTCTGATATACTAACTGTATTCTAAATATGTATATATATATATATGTGTGTGTGTGTGTGTGTGTATTAATATATATATATATATATATATACTTAATTTGTCCATTTAAAGTAGGGTGCCACTTGTTGATGTTTGTATTTCTAAAGCTCAGGGGAACATGCAAAAATCAGTGAAGATTTACTGCAACCCTTCAATGGCAAAAAGTCTGAATACTGAGTCTTGCAATGAAAACAGGATGCAAGAAGTAGTCGAAGAAGAAATCTATTTACCTGCCAGGTCATTTCTCTTCTGATGACATGCTCTTGAATCCTCAGAGAGGTTTTCAAATGACTACAGGAGATAAAGAAAAGTTTCATTGGATAATGAGTTTAATTACAGAGGTGAGGTATTTGCTATTAAAATCACAGGGGCCAAACACCAGTTTTATTTTTAAAACTTTGTCTAAGCTCTCAAGGATCAGCTGACTCAAAAATTAAAATCTGTTATGATCTACTCATGTTATTCCAGATCCATATGCAGTTATTTTCTCAGTGGAACACTTTTCAGTGGACTTACACGGCTTCTTCTGGCCTGGGAAAACCCCAACCTGCAGCCACTGTCCACATCTCCCATAAGAAAGTCAGACACTCTGAAATGGGAATGAGAGACATGCCACAGTCAGTGAACATGAGATCTTGTCCATAAATAACACTGTTACAACATAACGGTCTAATATAACGATCATAAAATGATTGTGTGAAAAACTTTAACGGGATAGTTCAACCAAAGATGATAATTCTGTCATCATTTATATACCTTCATGTCCTATGAGTCACATGGGTTTGGAATGTCAACAGAGTAAGTGAAAGATGACAGAATGTTTATGTTTGGGTGAATTATCTCTTTAAAAAGCTACAACACTGCACGAACAGCGGTAAGAGAGTAAACTACAAGATAAACTGCTGACGTGCCACGGAAACCAAAAATGACAGTGACATATATTCTGAGAGTATATATAGAAGCAGGGCTTAGATCTGTGTCACTTCTGGCCAAAAAGCACGATTACAAATGAGATGGCTACAAAGAAAGATAAATGGTACTCACACATTGCCTAACGTGAATGCCAAATCATCAATTGCTGTGTGTATCTCGGCAAGAATTGTGTCCTTGTTTTCTTCATCGATTTTCTTGGCGTTCACTTCTGTGGGAAATAACAAACCACTTGAGAAGTGCACTGTGAATAAATAATGAATAAGTGCAATTGTGTCCTGGAGGAAAGTAGAGACCCAAACAAAAAATGTTCTTAATTGAAAGTCTAATGCAGCTTTGACTGAGGGTGTGCTTCCGCAAAATACAACAAACGTGTTTAGCGTGACTAAAACATCAAAGGCCCATTTCTTCATAAATTGATAACATTGTTTCATAAAAAGGACAACCAGCATGCCAATTCTAACTGACCGTTTTATGTTTTGAGCACTTAGAATACATGTCGACATCCTATTGACATTAAATCTTAAGTAAAAAGTAAATCTTTTCAATAGGAAATAGGAGAACAGATATGTGACAGGCAGCAAGTGCAGTGTCAGAGAGGCTATGAAACTTGCATTAACCAAGAACTTCCTGTCTGCTAGCTTACAGGAAACATTTACAAAGCCTGAAGTCTCAAAATTTCAGAGGACACTTGAGACACAACTTTCGCCTAACTTACCAGCTACTTTATCTCACACCTTAGTTTAGGTCCAGCCGTATCCATGTCCGATATGGTAAAGCACAGACTACAGATAATCCTAAAACAAAATTGTCTTGATACTTCAGGAACTAATGCCACACCCCAGTTTAGAATTATTCGATGGAGCTGAACTTCCACTTTTTCCTGACATATGAAGAAACAGTGACTAGGGCCAAAAAAAACATACATCTTCTACTAAAGTTTGCAGTTCCGTACAAGTGTTTTTAGTTGGATGTCACGCAAAACCCAGAGGCTGTTGGCAATGATGGGAATTCCCACCCTCAACTGCCACTCATACTCACAGCTACGAACAGAGAAGCACAGAAGACAAGAGCAAGATTTGCGTGGCTCCTGACACATGCCTCTCTGCTTCTAAATGCAGGCGGGCCCCTGCAATGGAACGCTGACTTCTTCCTCAGGACATCCTGCAGCTCCAAAACAATGCTTCCACTTCTGCCCCCATCATGGTTTAAATATGAGAGCGGCTACTTTCAGCCAGAGAACAGCTGTCTCAAAGGAAAGCCTCGAAAGTAGGTCAATACTTCAAAAGCGCTTTCTGTGAGTTAAGACCTGACTGTTGACAGTCACTTCGGAAAGTGAAAAATAAGTCCAAATAAAATCTAATACTTAGAAAAAAGAACTGTTTTTGAAGAGTATTATAGCATGCTTAGGCTCATAACTTGTATACAGGGTTCCTACACCTTTGGACCAATGAAGTTCCCATTTGCAACTGATTATTTCATTCATTTCATAACATTCATTTCATGACAATTTTTCATGATATAGATGATAGGTGTTTCCTGAAATCATTTTATAGCGGTTACTCACAAAGAACAATTTCTAGTCCCATGAAATAATTATTAGCTCAGCATATCTAGAAATAATATACATTTTTTCTGGACATTTCTGGAAAGTCATAGAAATTGATTGTTACATTTTATGATTTTAGAAATTACCTTCAAAATTCCCTAATGTGATCGTGCAAGACTTACACATAATGTTTTGTAACTAAAACAACTCTCACCAGAAGTTTGAAAATAACACATTCAATAAAAATCTCGCCAGCTTTTTTGTCATGGTCAATGTCACCAGTACTATCAGTGTCATAAAGCAGGAAAAATACCCGAGATATCAGAGCCTCCTCCAGATGAAAGCACATAAAAATACAGGCAGTCAGATGCTACTCACTTGCTCTAGACATGGGTGGAGGAAAAATATCAATCACTTGAGACATTTGACACTTTTATTGCTGGCCCCTGAGAGATTCTGCAGCAAAACTATGCATGCTTATAAAAAAAAGAGACCTGGATTGTGATCAAGGGGAATAAATGTGCATCTGATTTTCCAGAGACAGACTAACACTGATGGAGGGTGTTAAAATACCAGGAACTGAAGATCATGTCGGGAGCTCTTGTGCTGGAATGTGGGTTCTACAGGTAACTTTAAGCATCCAAGCTGAGGTATCCAAGCTATTCAGTCTTCAGATTATCTCAACATCCACAAAAATGTACAAAAAGACATGCAGCAAGCATATGCCCTAAGACTGCTGTATGAGATAAAACAGCATACAACCATAGATTATCCCCTACTATAAAACCTCCTCAGACTTCCCTTGAAACAATGAAAAGGTTAACGGCCCTCTAGTGGCAAAGCTGATGCTCAAGTAGCCACTTGACCCAATATTGCCAAAACAAAAACACACATTTGAAAACAGCTGGGAATTATGTGGATAACTAATGAAAGACACACACTTTATCACAATATGACTCATATATAATCTGCACCTGATCTGGACTGCATGCTACACTCACGTGCATTTGGACATTCTTGCGCACTAGCCAAAAGCATTATCCCATTATTTCAAACAAAGACCATTCTAAATGCTCGTTTACATTTAGGATACTGTGCAAGCTAGGTTTAGAGAACTGTCTAGTAACTTCCCCTTTCAAATGACAGTCTATTATTGTCTCATGTACGTTATATAACTAACTACTGGAACGGAAGTAACAGTATCAGTTTAAAAGTGTCAAACTGACAAAAACTATAGGACTACGGCATATAAGAACAAGTCTGCAAGATGTTCTTTTGCTGCAGATGTGGCCTTTATTTTTAGAAGTAGGAGGAGCTAAATGAGAATGCTCACCTTTGACTTTGGCGATAACCGTGCCGGCAGCACCAAGAATTTCTGATGAGTTCAGCACCTGGTGCTCGCCAATGACGGTCTTCAACACACGTACCAGCTCTCCAAGTCGCTCGTCGACCATGTGCTGTGAGCACTCTTGAGATTCTGTGGGGAACAAAACAGAAACCACAAAAACACGTCAGCTTAGCTTTCTAAACATGTTTTGAGGACGCTCAACTGAGACGATGTGGGAGCATTACCAATGCTGACAGCTTTGAAACTGTTGTCAGTTTAAAAACACAAGAAATGAAAATTGTAAAACTGCCTTTAAGTGCAGATAAGGAAGTTGCACGTGTGATGAGCTTCAGATACACTCGTACAGCCTAACAGCATGCTTGTTTTTAGCACGCTCAGATGGAGGCAACTAAATGCGCAAGTCCATGTGGTTAAAAAAGACGAGCAGATTATGAAGCGACAGTGTGGCAGAGATGCAGACAGTGATGCTTTGTGCACTGTGCTCTGTGAACGTTACCATGAATACAGAGAAAAACATGACAAAAGCAATGAGTGGGTATTCAGACATGATGTAGTATGTGATTTGTTGCTTGAAGATGAGGCACAGTGCTCCATTACTGCTGACTACAAGCAGTAAATATTTGCTCTCGTAGAAAAGCAGCTCTCTGTTGAATCTCCTGTTTTTCAGCATATGTGTATGTGCATGTGTGTGTCTGAATCCATGCATGTGAGTGAGCTGTTGTTAATGAAACTACCTAAATGTTTTTGAGAAGTACCAGGTGTGTCTGTGTGACAAGTTCAATTATTTTGAAATATGTCGATTTATTTTGATTTCTGATGCTGAAATTTAATTTAAATGCACAACAAAGAACTACTCTTCGAAAAATGAGTTATGAATAATCACCATGCAATATTTTGGATCTGTTGTTAAAGTAAAAAAAATCTTGCTTTTTTTTAGTTCAATCATTCAACTTCCTTAAAAGTTATAAAGTTAAAAAAATCCTTCTATGTAAGGGTGAAAGAAAGAAATGTAATTTAAATTTAATTGCATCTTTGATATAAACTTTAGAAGCAGGATGGAAGGAGAGGGTGGGTTAGTTTCTTTAAAAAGCAAATCAGGAAACCAACAATGTATAAACATAAATGTTTGTATAAACAGTGGTTGTTTATATATATATATATATATATATATATATATCAAAAGTCAAAAGACTTAATACTGAGGTATATGTTTAGCTAAAGAGATAGCTGAAAGTATAATCAACAAAGCTGAAATATTTAATAAACAAACAAAGGCAGAGAAGTTTTCATTCAGAATTTTATGAATGACAGGCATTTCCTGTCTGCAGAAAACTGCTGATTAGAATCAGAGTCTGCATGGGCCTGTTCACATCTAATCCAGGTGTCTTCTTCCCGCTTATGCTTAAGCTACCACAAGAGCATCATGACAATGACAAGCACAGAAGACAAAGAGCAGGAAAAAGACCTCCTCCTCCACCTCCAGCTTTTTCTCAGCAGGATAAGGATATTCAGTGTTACCTCAGGGATTCTCAGTGTCCTCTCTCCTCTCTGACTTGTCTGAAGTATCCCTTACTAAGAGCTCAGAGAAATGGTCTCCATCAGAATCTCCCACCCCTGCTGTGGGTCTTCCTCCCTGTGCCCTCCTAATTACCGGTGAGGGGTCAAGTTCCAGCCAGCAGGCCAAAGAGGGAAACCCTGCTCTGAAGCTTCAAATGTTTGTATGAAGCATAGTTTTGATTCATAAAACCAGATACTTAAAATTGGTGCAGCTGTGTCTAAGGAAGCATTTTACCACTTTGTATCTAAAGATGGTTGTTTTAGAGCTCTCTTAATAAATGTGTGGCCCAAAACGCAGGGCGAGCATGTTTGAGTGACAGGAAGAGTCCCACTCCCCCAAAAAACAGATTGAATGTTCCATCCACCATCGGGAGGCCCAGCACACAGGACTATGTCATGTGTCAGAGCTGATTGGGGTCCCAGGATGTCTTCATGCCAGCGTAGCAACCAGTGGTTTCCAAGCCCCCTTTCGCTCTGTTATGAATAATGCATCATCCGGGCCTCCAAACACTTCAGTGCTGTCAAAACAATGGGATTTAAAAAAGCATGCATGAAAATCGCTCATGGGGAACTGAGGGACATTGATTTGTGGGGATAATGCCATAGAGGCACACACGCATTGTTCAGGATGAGCCCCCTGCTGATGGCCCTCCGTCCAGAGTCTATTTCACTTCAAGAGCTCCAGCCGTGAGTCGCCGTCCCTCCCACGCTCAGCCTGCGTGCTGGCCCAGCCACGCTTCACGCTCAGTCTCTTCATGTTTCACTGGTGCTCTTCGGCCGCCCCTCCGTCTCTGATCAGAGCTGTTTAACATAATCTCACCCACCTGCCAACATACCTCACACCACAGTGTGAGAATGAATCCCAATAACGTGTGGAATCCCCCTTTCCCACATTTCTGTCTCATTTACTTGAAAGTCACCTTAGTTTTCTCGTGAACAGACACTGACATGAATGAAGCTTTTTAAAAGCAGGTCATATTGAGTGGATGGATTTGTTTTTAAACTGAATTTGTGAGTGTCTTCAGTTGATGAGCTCAGTTTATAACTTCAGTTTAGAATCTTAACATTGTGCTACAAAAAATGCTATATAACTACTGCCAAACTAACCTTTAGTCAATTAATCAGCAGTTAGACAGTAAAGGCTGCTACAGTCTGAAACCAGTCTTTCCTAAGAGGAGCTTGTTTGTTTTTGTTCCAGCATAAGTTCCAAATGTTTTCTAGTAAACTTTCGAGTTGACACAATGTCATGACACACTTTAAAGCTGTTACGCACAGCTGCTGGCATTCCCTCTGTTGCTCACAACAGGTAATCAATAGGCACGTCTCAACCTGCCTCAGCTGCGCTTTTCCCAAAGTGTCAGCCGAACTTAGCGACACTCTATTGTAATTCATCAGTGAGATGCGTCACTGGGTTTGTCGCTGTGCATTTCGGCCTTCTTCAAACCGCCCCACTTCTCAGTCATGGGAACAGAAAGAGCATTCTTTAATGTGCTGGAAATTACCAGAGACTGGAGTGTCCCATCCCACCACTTTTGACCGAAACCAAAATAGTCTCCATCAAGAGGCCTTCATTGACGTGCACACACTTCATCCAGCACTGAAGACACTTCTGGCACAACACCATGACCAATCTGCTGAACTGTTGCTGTAAATCCACACCCCAGGAGATCCTCCCCATCTGCAAACCCACACTAAAACATCCCTCACCTTCACTGGGAGAGTTACTGTCCAACAAATCTCTCTCTCCTCCACTTCACAAGCCCAGTGAGCCATTATATCTTCTATCATGGGGGCTCTGGATATTGCGCCACTTGTAACACTATGTGAAGCAATCTTGTTACACAAGGGTGGGGTGACTTTTTAACTTTTTTCAATGTGAAGGGTTTTGTCCATATTGCCAGATTAACACCACTACAATATGCCAAAGAGGCCTCCACCCAGGACCTCCAACAGACTGGTGTATTATTAAGGAAAACAATTTATTAACAATTTATCTCCCATCTAAGAGAAAACAGGGCTGAAAACCATCCAAACCATATGGCCTCTTCCTGGTTGTTCACAGTACTTTCAGAGCACTTGCTACTAAGTCAGAGCACTCAAGAGGAACTATGATGCTCTTCCTCTTAACAGAGCAACACGTTCTTTTAGCTACCTACATGATGAGCACGAACATTCCACCATACACTTCTGGATGTGTTCTGGATGTGGTTCATTCCTAACACAGGGGGAATTCTTTGTTCTTTTAGCACTTCCAAAAAAAACACCCCACCCTTCTTAACCTCCAACTGTCACGGGAGTTCAAGATTACACTGAAAACATCTCAATTTCGGATTCAAAGAAAAATCACACTAGGCTTGGCTCTCAAATGTGTTTCGACAAAGTTACTATTTCTCACAGGGTGAGTACAGCATCTAACAGAATTACTGTGAAAGATGTCACTCAGAGAGACAGAATAAAAAAAAAACATTAACCAGATAAAATATGACTATCAAAACTTTGCAAACTTCTCCATCTGCCAGATAGTCAAATAATCATAACAATGTGAAATGTGCCTTTGAAAACCTTTTAAATCATTTTTTCTTTTAAATCATCGTCGCACACCTAACAACAGTCAATCGAAGGCACCATTGCAACAAGTGAACACTTGTTCCGGTGGAATGTCGGGTATGTAGGAGGAGGGGGCTTCATGGTGGAGGAGGAATCAGAGACCAGACAAAGTTTGTCACCCCGATTAAAGTGATGAGCCAATCTTATAGTCCATATAAACACTAACTACAGCAAAAAACTAAATTAAATACCATTTACAATCTTTTTGTGCTTGATTAAGTTGTGGCTACAAAAGCTTCAAGCAGGCATTCAGCGTGACGTGACTTCAGACTGCAGAAGTAAAAGGCATAGAGATGACTTTCTCTACTGTCTCTCCTGGCTAACCAGTAGATCTTCGTAAGTAAAATAGGTGCCAAGGACCATATCAGAACCTATGGAGAGCTGTGATGATTGAGCTTGTTCCAGACAGTGCAAAACGAGAACATAAAGCACCTGGAAAAAGTCAACAGAGGAACATTGTACAAGCAGCGGTCGGGGTGGCAAATATCATAGATGCTTTGCGAAGCAGAATAGCAACACTCTCAGCAGAATGGCCAGGGGTTTAGTCATGGCATCCTGACAGACATGCACTCCTCCAGTGATGAGAATGAGGAACACTAACACATCATAAAGCCAATCTGCATTTGCATGAGCTGACACGGTTAACCCACATGCACACTTACGTATAAACTTTGTATAAACACATCATAAAACATACAGTGATACCACAGGATCAGCCACAGCTGTTACAAACCAAAGCACTTGGGCATGGTAGGGAGCATGAGAGACTAAACAATGTAAAGAGCGAAGACTAAATAAACAGCTAGATTATAAAAGGTAAAGTAAGTAGAACTCAACCTTTGGATTGGAAGGCCTCCTTAAGGCTCAGCAGCACATCCGAAAACTTGCGCACATCATTGACCAGTTGCATGATGTAGTCGGGGTCTGCTCCAGGGGGGGTGATAATGTTGTCCAGGCTAAGGGGGTTCGACTCACAGTTGCGACCCATGTCTTGCAGAGGCGAGACGTTGGGGTGGGACAGATGAGCAACACTTGTCAAGCGCTTATTCCCGCTGTTGCTGCCCTGTCGGAACATTCCAGCAGCCAATTCTGCTGTTACTCTGCCACCTCAGCCGCACATCCAAGCGCCCTCCTGCCAGTGGAGAGCTGAGCACACCGTGGGAAAAAAATTAATAATCATTAAACAGCTACAGGACGGCACATCACATCAGACGCAGAATGGAGAGTGACACAAAGTTTATGTTCTTCCTTATAGGATGTTAAAACCAAATATTGAAAGATCTGGGATGGTAAACAAAGGTTGTACATTTGAAACCTGCAAGGTTGATCCATAAACGTATTATTTATTAATGCATCAATATGTTTTAGAGAGGTTTTCTGTTTAGGTTGCTTATCTATTACTACCCTTTAATGTTTTTAATTACAGCCCACACTGCCCTAATTTATGTAAGCTTTTAATAATTTATAATAAGCATTATAATGAACCAAGAACAATTCCAGCTCAAGACTATTATCTCAAACTACCTGACACAATTTATCCACTGATCTATCTGTCATTTACATTTACCCATTGCGTCTTTCCGTAACTACGTGCCTGCTTTTGTCTACAGGTGACGTAACGCGTAGTGTGGAACGTGAAAAATGCGCAGATCTTTATCATTCAACAGAAGCTTGACACCTGTCACTCAAAACTAAAACTCTTCAGTGCACAGGGACGTGAAGGCAAAATGTAACAACTGAAAAACTACAACCTGAGATAGAAATATAACCACCTATAATTTGTTTCAGAACTAAAGCATGAATGTTGTCTTAAATTTAGCTTGTAAATGTATAATTAATTCAGCAACAAAAATAGTGGCGTATTCAAATTCTGTATAACTGTTTAATATCAGCAATCTCTGTACCAATAGGAACCCCTTATGATCTGACAAATTGAATTTATTAACTAATTTATCGCAATACTTTAAGTGTCTCTTCACTTCATAACGGCTTTACGTTTTAGCGCTGTTAGCTAACCAATTTCCCTGTTAATTCT
Source organism: Botia kubotai (assembly GCA_036877585.1). Classification (NCBI taxonomy): domain Eukaryota; kingdom Metazoa; phylum Chordata; class Actinopteri; order Cypriniformes; family Botiidae; genus Botia; species Botia kubotai. The sequence continues at coordinate 2,265 of JAZGTI010007171.1, read as the reverse complement.
AATTATTATTTACCTGTTAACTAGCGTGTATCGAATGTCTCAAACGAGTAACACTTACCTGAGTATTTCATAAGTAACACCATATTGCAGTTACGAAAACAAATCCTATGTAAATCCTTGAAATATGGTACGATACAATAGCAGTCTCACCCACTTCACATCACAACTAACAAGAGAGAAACTTACTGAAGGACAGACTCGAAACTCATTCACGTGACATCACAGCTAACTTCCTATTGGCTGAAGGAGGCCGGTAGAACAATCCGCTTGTTTTTCTTTTTAAAACTACATGTGCTGCCGTACAACTAAAGCATGGTGATTTAAATAAAAATATACTGTAGCGATATTAAACATAATAATTATTTTAATTTAGAGATACAATTAGGGCATATATTAGTTTAGTGATAAAATTAGATATATTACTCTTAAAATCGACGTACTTTTCAGAATGTAGTTGTACGTATATGTTGTACATATATGTACATATGTTGTAATGTGAGACAAGGAAACAGTTTTAGAGACTTTGCCACAGAGATATGGATTTCGTCACATCATTCAGGGATGCGAAATGGAAAAATATAAAACCGAAAACTATTACGTTTTTCCTAATCATTTAATTAATGCTATGTTTTTTTTAAATATTATAACCCTAAACCATTAGTGGTAAAAGAAATAATGCTGGATGTGTAAACTAAGTGCACCTTTGCAAAATGATGTGACTTTGACGACGTCTGGTGGCTGACAGTGGCAATGCACGTGCGTATGTGCATTGTATGTGTCATATTCCCAAGATGTATATGCGTACATGATTGTGTATGCTTATGCATGAGTACCTATACAAGCATTCACGTATAACATGGCAAACATGGCGTTAATTCCGTAACCGCAAGTGCAGTGCTGTTCGCCATGTACGTTTGAAAACAAAGACTGCCTTACCATTGTCTTACCATTGGGTAAGATCATCTCATGTATGTTGCCATTTATTTACCATGTGGCGGCGGTAACTGTTTAGACATTGAAACATCATTGACATGGGGCACGGGCTGGTTATTCATTTTTGCATATGGTAAATGTTACTGTAAATCAGATACATTGAAATTCAAGTTGAATTCAAGGCTTACTAAATTCTCATGTTTCGCATGTGTTCATTTATAGAGATACGGGGCCATTAAACCACTGTTAGACAGTGATGTCTAAGCCTAATTAAGATAAGAGTTTTTAGCATTCTTGTAAATGTATACTAAAACAGCCCAATGATATTTTCAGAAGGATGGGAAAACATTACAATGTCTCATTCTTTAGTGTTTCTTTCATTCTATAGCATATTTCTATTCAAAAAATGAAACTTGTTTATTTTATCTTGAGTCATGAGTCATATTTATGTAAGTCACAAATATCTACTGGGTCTATCTACTCGTCTACTGGGAGTCGGTGTCAGTAAAACGTATGATCACTTAAATGTTGTCTGTCCTGTTTTTCTTGTGTGGAGTAATATGTGTGGAGGAATTAATGACTGTTTATTGTGTGTTTGTGTTTACTTAACCAAATATTGGGGAACCTGCCTTGGGGAACTTCCTCATTTATAAAAATGCTTTAAAAAATATAGTAAATAAAGTTGTTTTTAATTATAAAAATGAAGAAAGTTTTCTGTTAGGGAGTTTTCTGTTACAGATGTGGGTTAGAATATATTGTTTATAACTAGCAGTCAATAAAAACAATAGAAATCTAAATAATGTCCCCATTTAGATAAGGATAAGTACATGTGTGTATGTGTGTGGGCTTGCTTCTACTTGCTAGGTTTTCAGCTCATTTGGGCATTTTAGAAAGTTGAATAGCTGTTGTAACAGTTACAATAGCAGTTTACATTACAGTAAGTGTATAAAGTGTATAGATTTACGTATGATATGAAATTATTATTTATATGTATGATTATTTATCTATTTTTATATACTTATGCCATAACAGATGGTATTTTTAATGTCTCTATAAATTAATAGTATTACTCATGTGTTTTTGATTTATGATTTTGTCTCACAGATACAACAGTAGAGAATGTCCCTCTCATCCCTGGGTCAGGAGAAATCATCATAACAGACAATGTTATTAAGTTACTTATGAACCAAAGAAATATCAACCAAGCCATCGTAGTTAGCTAGTTAGCTACTTACCTATAAGTGCATTACTGCAATACCCATGTTTTGTGTGACAGCTATCCCCACATTTGGTTTTCCAAGAAAGCAACACTGAACAAATGAATCAGAGAAA
>JAZGTI010007170.1:0-22118 GCA_036877585.1 Botia kubotai | reverse complement strand
TCAGTCTCCTAAAACGCCGGATCCGTGTGGACGAAACGCCAATACGATAAAAAATGTATACGTATGCAGCGAAACGCGTCTTCGTGTGGACAGGCAGTTACTCACTGAGCAAATACTTTAATCCAAAGTGACTTAGAAATGCGTAAAACAAAGCATCATAAATCATCAAGTGTCCAAATCAGACACTATATGATTTTTTTGGAAAACAAACAAAAAAATGTGTCCGTGTATGCTAAATCTGAAACCACTGCGTGACGTTATACAACCTTACCAAAAAGAATATATTTCATGTTTAATGCACAATTAAAAGGTAAAATTTGGACCAATGAAAATCCTCAATGGGTGGAGCTAAACAGAATCAACAGTAAACAAAATGCCTTGTCCCTCACTGGTTGCTGTGGTCGTGGCAAGTCAGAACAAAATCTCAAATTACATGGAACAGAGGAAGCTTGTATTACTACGTTTTGTCATTTTTCTTTGCATGCTGGCATTTTTGTTAATACTAATATAACAATGATTCAAAGGTATGAGAAAACTACTGACCTGAAGCATGATGAGGTCTTTATCAAACATCTCCACCCTGCACTTTACATTGTGATAATAATAAATCTGCAATGACAAGTCAAAAATAAATTTAGAAAATTAAAAATAAAACTGCATACTTTTTGGAAAAGGCATTACCCCATCAAAATTATTCAAATGAAATGAAAGCTTCTTGCCTGATTGACCAATGAAAAGCCGTTTCTTCTCCACATCCCAGCATGCACCTGGGCACAGAGAACTAGGCAACGAAGTGGGTGCTCAATTAACATTGGTGGACTCAGTTCACTCTGGGGTTAAGAAAAAGAAAGGATTCTATAAGCGTCAAAAATACACCAGAAAGGCACAAAACTACCAGGAAAACCCCAAACTTACCAGAGGCAGCATCTCAGGGAACCGATATGCAACTTCTGTTTTGCTCAGCAGAGCATGTAAACCTTAGTGAAGAGAAAGCTTAGGTGAAACAGTGCGGTCCAAAAGACTCATTTTCATTTTTTTTAATTTCATTTATTTACACAAATTATATTACCAAAACAAATTGCTTTTAAATCTGAAATCAAAAATGTACATTAATTTCATATTAATTGGCATTTGGTTGTTTTTTGCATTAAAGGTTAAGAAAATCATTGCAAACATCCCTTAGACTCAACACTCCTTTTTGCACCTTCCCCAACAATGTAAGTTGCTTTTTACAGCTTTACAGTTATTACAGGACAATTAAAAGGTAAAGGCACTAGTGTATAAAAATATTCTGCATTTTCTTTTAAATTATTTAATCGTTAACTGCATTTTCAAATTAAATTTGTCACAACCAAGCAGTAGGCAAAAGTCACAGTCATAAACAACATGCATTTAAATTTTTATTTTACTTGCTAGTTATAGACTCATTTACAGACGCATGTTATGTAGTATTGAATAACAATATAAAACATCACGCAAACTCATTTTCTGCACTGTGGACTGCATTTGTGTGGTGATGTCACTCTCACCTGCTAACAGTCGAGACACAGGCAGGTGTATGCTGACTTTCTCCTGTGAGACGCAGTAACGGATGGTGTCTACAGAGTGGCCACACATGCTGAGGATTATGGGCTGTTCCCCGTCAGTGAAACCACTGTGGCAGTGAGTCAGTGCACTCAGGCACTTCTTATAGGCTTCGATCAACACCTGCTCCTGTAGCATGACAAATAATAGATAAGAACAGACTAAATTTCACTCCTGTGTTGCATTGTGGGTAATCGAAAGACCAACAGAACATTTTTAGACACTCACATCACTGGCACACCATTCCTGCATCATTGAAATGATGTGTGTGAGCTTCATTTGTAAAGTGAATGCTGCCTCCCATTCTGGCTCCATTTCTATGTGCTGCCCCACCTGCCGCACTACTGGGTCCATACCCTGCAAAGACAACACACACACACACACCCTGCTGTTTTAAGCTGTGTTCACTCATGATTGCTTGCATGGTTCAAACCAGAGTACAATTTCCCCCTTCCCTGCCCCATCCCCCCCCCCCCGGTCTCTTTTCACATTGTACTTTTGGGTCTGAGCGGCCAAACATAACTAATTACCAGCATAATAACTAGTGACAGTTACCGATTTAAACCATACCCAAAACCGCATTATAAAGCAGACTCATGCAGTATGCGGATCCTCAAGTCTGGAAAGAATGCTTCTTCAGCAAACAAACAATTATAACTCTGAACTCAAATCAAAAGCTCTAGTGTGAAAGCAAACTTTCCTGATCTCAAAAACCCTACACACACACACACACACTCTTAGAGTCAGATTGGTATAGTCACCTGCATGCATTTCAGCAGCTCCAGAAAGGCCTCAAAACCTTCTAGGAACTTCTCCCTGAGTTGGTCAGTCCATTCGGTTGGACGGCTTATCAGCACATACCTGAACCAAGACAACAAGATCATGATGACCTGTGAGTGGTTGCTAAAGAAACAGACTTAAGAAACATACACCTTTGCCAGTATCTTACTTGAGGTCTCCTATAAGGCTCTGGACTCTGCGGAACTTAAAGGCCTGTTGTGCAGTGTAACGCTCAAACTGAAAGCGGCCCTGCAGGTCTCTGTGTCTGAGGTGATCCACAAAGGTACGAATGATGGTGGTCATCAGGTTCTCCTCCGTGATCAGCATCCGAGCCTGAAAGATTGCCATTAGATGAGGGTGAAAGTATAAACACACACAGAGACATATAAGGCAAAATCTATCTAGAATGCAAGTAGGTGCAAGATAACAAGCAATGCTTTAATTTTCCCAATTACATTCTCCCGCACAAGTGAGGATTAGTTTATGTGTGAGTCATTTCCAATATATGGTGTTTGATATTGTTAAATCTACTCATCATTAGTGTAAAAAAACTAAATGCGAATAAACTGTAGGCCAAGGAGGTAAATCAATGGCCAATTAAAGATAAATAATGTAACCATGTAGCATGCATGTTCACAGGTGTAGCAAGATCTCTAATTCATTATCTACTGGAGCCAGTAAAAGACCAGAGCAGAGCAGTCAAGATCAGAGAAGAATAGGGCAGTTAAGACCAGCGCATAGCAGAGAAGACCAGTGCAGAGAAGACCAAAGCAAAGTAGAGAACACCAGCGCAGTGAAGATCATAGTAGAGTAGAGAAACAGAAAGAGAATAAACAGAAAGATAAACAGAGAAAGACAACCTAAAATGAAAAGGCCTCTTCCTCATGGCAGGACATCTCAAACAGCATATACTCACCAGAGAAGGCACGGTGAACATTTGAAGAGAAAGGTCAGTGATGGAAAACTCTCTGTCGTGGTCGTCTTTAACATAGTCTCTCTGCAAGCGCTCATAGTTCTGCAGGCAGCAGCGAGGGAGAGGCAGAGAAAGAGGCAGAAGAGAGAGGAGGTGTGTGGGACTGGCAGTACTCACCACAGTAGGGGCAGTGAAGAGCTGCACTGACAGAGAGGTCACTGACACTACACGCTCGTGATCATCCTCCATAAAATCTGTCTGGAGGCGCCGGTAATTCTAAGGGAAGGGGGGAAGGGTGTACATTCACCTTCCAGGTCAGAGGTCAGGGACCATACTACCCTGCAGTTACGTCCCCAGACCATAATTCCCTGGCACATACACTGTGATGTGACAGCAGGGAAAGTACCATAACACAGGTTCGTTTCAAGAACCAAAAACTGTTTGACATATGATCCAAGGTTTGAATATCTGCCAGCACATCCTGTCAGTCACACCTGAGTGCTACTGGTGAAGGAGACAGATTTCCTGCTGTCACAGTGAGACTGGGTCAGACACAGTAGGAATGGTTTGAGGACTGCAGGAGTCAGTGAACCAACTAGAGTAAAAGTAACACTGCTAAATTATAGTGTTTCTCTCTACCTCCTGTGTATCTCTATAGTGTTTCACTCTCTCTGTCTAAATGTAATATGGCATGGACAAGGCATAAACTGAGGCCGGCCTTATTTAATATTCAGTATTGACATACATTAGGACATACAAATTCAACATTTTGGCTAATTGCAGATCTGGCCTATTCTATCAATGCCTATAGAACTGTATCAGTTCTGTTACATACAATACGGGATAAAAAAAAATCAACATCAACATCTGTAGCATTTTGTCATATGTCATCACAAATCATTCTGACCTGACCCTTCAGATTGTAAAATAATACAGTTTACAGTAATTTACTTAAACTGTAGCCTGAGCGCACTGCCACAGTGGTTTCACTGATGGGGATATCTATGGGCCGAGGCATTTTAGTAGGGTTAAAAGCTGTTTTAGTTCTTATAAGAATTTACCTATTTATTTAATCTAAAAACAAATGTTACCATACAGGTTGTTGTGAGGTCCCACAAAGTCAGCGGTAAAAAACAAGCATTTTGAACCCACTAGCAATCCATTATGTTTATTTTTTACATTAATTCACTTTCCTATGCATTTCTATTAATTTCTCAGTATGCGTGGGAAAGTAATGGAATTGGGTAATTGTTGAAGACAAACTCTGTTGTGGGTGAATGCACCAATTTTTCACCACTTCCTTTCTGGGGCTTCACGTCCTTCAATTATAAAGTTCTGACATATTACTTTCATGACTAAACAATAATGATGCAAAACTTACCCTCGCAAACTGAATGGCAAAAAGTTTCTTGTACTTTGGATCCATGAGCAAGCTGCTCATGAAAAGCTGGTGGTAAACATTTCTCGCTCCTGCAGTAACACCAGGATAAAGAAAGCCTTAGATACAGTGAGCTTAACTGGGAAAACGTCACAAAACCCATCAGAAACAGATTCAGGTGCTTAATTACATCTTTGAAAAGTCTTTAAATCATGAAAATAACATCAATTACTTTATTGAAAGAAACGTTTGAACTTTGACCAGGGCTATAGGTTCTGCAGCACTTCAACATTTGTTCATGTTAGCACATTTGTTCATTCACCTTTCCACATCTTGGAGTCACAGAGCATGAGTGTATCAACTAGAGAGTTCTCGCCCTCGGGCCCTTGCTGCAGACCCACCTGACACAGGATCCTCCTCAGAGCATCTGTCGGATGACAGTAAGACACTTTAAGTTGTTGCAGTTTGTTCCACACACTAAATCTCCAAACTGACCTAAAGCTCTGATAGCCAAAATAATTTTGACCAGTAATCAAGCATGTTTTGCATAACATACGAGAAACGATAAGGAACGAATGCAAACAAACCAACATAAGAGTGAGATAGAGAGAAAGTGAAAAGAATAGAGAGACGGACCGGAGTATCTGATGATTTGGCCAAGCCAGTTAAGAGCTTTCAGTGCAAAACATTGATGGGCCACCACAGAGGAGTGCATGACCTGGACCCGCAGCGGCTTTGTCTGGCGACTTGTGTTCCTCTGCAAAATATGTCCACATTCACAAACAAACTACATTTATACACTCAAAGAGGTCATGCAGATGCCACAAACTCAACAAATTTGCGAACCACATATTTATTCTGTTTCACAATCTAGATGAGCTGGTTTGTATTCTATTGCAATGCATTATGGGATTGCTGCAAAATATATGTGCAATTGCGTAGAATTTGGACTAAAAAGGCATCTTAAAAAGCAGGAAAAACATTTTTCTAAACTTTTTCTGGAAGAGCGTTCATGCCAGGAGCATTTTTATGATGCCTTCTTAGCCTGTTAACGAAGTGTTGGAACAAAGCCATCATAATTACTTGATACTGAAATTGCTATATGAAAATTAGAAGAGACAATAACATTTAAATGCAAATAACTAAATGCACAATAACATTTAAATGCAAATAATTTTCATCAGATGTGTGAAGCACTTGCATTTTATGCCCAAGGAAGATGCCTCAGAAAAAGCACATAAAAAAAGATAAAAGGATGAGAAAAACAACCCAATTGATTTATACATCTGAGGCAAGTTGATGGGATTTCTGATTTCGAGAACTTACCACAATAACAGATTTGGCCTGTTCGCAGAACTGAAAGTCCCCAAAGCGAACAGACTTCCTGCCCTAAAAACCATGAACAAAAGTAATCAATAAACAAAGCACAAACAGCCTGCTTAACCTTAAACCAGCAGGAAAATACAGCAGCTTTTTAGATGGATTACAACAGGAAACCTGCTGTTACAAAATGCAGAGTTAACAGTTCATTTTTCTCTATAGTATCTTTTTACACTTTAGTTAAATGGAAGGTGAAGCAGACACTTACATCTCTATCCACTGTGGTGGCGAAACTCACAGCCTCTTTTTGGGTGCAGTTCACAGCTTTCTGCAGTGTGTAGATGACCTGCTCGTATGTGTGGACCTCATCATTGAACAGCATGCAGTAGTACATGTCTCCATGTGCTCTTCAGAGGAACAAAAGTGAGTTACAGTCAATACACCGACATGCAGCACAGCCTCACAGACGTCAAGTAGAATCCTCTGGGACTTGGACTAACATGATTTTTTTGCTGCAATATGCAACTTTATTTGGTTACAAATGAACAAAAATCAGTTATTGAGCATTAAACATCAGTGTTCAAAACTGTCATTCATCTATAGTTACGCCATGTTTGTAAAGACACAGCTACTAAAACACATGTGTGAGTGCCGGTGGAGCGACTGTTGTTTGTTCTTACTGCAGTTGCTTAGAATTTTTTAGATTTAAGTCTGTTCTGTACAGCAGAGGTCTTCACAGGTCAACTGTAACTCAAGCACACAGCACTTTTAAACGGTCAACCGTTGATGTTTCATGGTCAGCCGGAGGATGGATTGTATGCCAGTCAGGTCAAGGAAAGACTGCTACTAACGTTACATTAGGTAAGACACAAATTTTTATTTATTCACAACGTTTAGAAAAACTTGTTAATAGCAAGCTGTGAAATCTGTGCAGATTGGGTTTGTGTCTTCTGGCCGGGTCTGTGAGCTTTTAAATAAAAGCTAGATCTGAGTTGGTTCCATGTATCACATTTCTGCATCTCTTCGGGTTTGGGCACAAATCTTTAGTAAAGACCTCTACTTACTTTACAGCAGCTTAAAATGTAGTCATCTAAACATTAGGACGATTAGGAAGAAATAAATGACATACAGCTCAGATTTTTAGAAAATGCAAACCTCTGTGTTGCTAAAGTTGGTCTAAATGGTTTAGAATAACTTATTGACAAAATTAATAGTGATGCTGGCCACTAATGAGTCAATGTGCATGTCTTACGGTGGCTCAAGGCCCTCTGGTAGCTCGTCCTCTTTGTCCCAGGTGAGCATGTCCACAGCATATTTGAGGATGATAGAGAAAACATTGTATGTGCGGACAATCATCTCAGCAGACAGATTAGCCAATGGATCCTGCAAAAACAAGACAGGATGTTTCAAGTTTTTTTGCTTGACAAAAAAAAAGACGCTGGTCCTAGCAAAAGTTTATATTATGTTGATGTATGCGTGTAATTCTGATGTTGCCTGTACATTGAGTACATGATATACATACACTAAAAACTCTATCCTTTTGTATAAATATGCAGTGAAAGCCTGTTCTGTCAAGTAAAGTTGGTAATCAAACCATTTCATATTTAAAGCCAGATCCATTTCCACACTAAAATAGTTTAACAGGGTATTAAATCCTCAGCAAAACAAGACATCTATTACACTCAAAGGTTTTCAAAAAATGAAAAGATGATCAAAAATCAAACAATAATTATTCTAAACAATGAATCCGTCAGAGCAGTCCCTGAACCACAAGGAATTACTATCATCAAGTCAAAATGAACCAAGAACTGCTAATGTGCCGTGTGTAATTGAAGGCTCATGAGGCTCAGGGATGGTTCATGGAACCATTAAGATGAATCAGAAGCAGTATTTTTAAATTCTCACCCCTACTGGCTAGAAAGTGTGAGGGAGATGTTATACCTTCTGTAAAGAATCACTGATACTGGGCTCGTGTATCTGACAGTAAGGGCCCTTCGTCCAGGCCTCTGTGTCGCCGCAGTCACAGAAGCCTCCTCCCCCTGATGTGGTCATCTTTAGAGAGAGAACAGAGCACTTACACACAGACATCTGCACAAGACAGATCCCGAATCTTCAATATCTACTTCTACTACAACTAGTCACTGCATATAACCTGCAACAGACATCACTGTCCAGCATTCCTTCATACAGTCATACAGTAATACCAAAAAGTGCTTGGACTTTTGAACCACATTTTAAAAATGTGAAGTGATTTTGTCACTGCATTGCATACAAAATAACAAAATTAATGGCATCTCTAAACAAATGTTAGTCCTTTTCCCTGAGCTAACATTTTTTAAGAAATTTTGGTGATTTTTGCCTTAACCAACTGGGCTAAGGTCATTTTTATTTAATATATGACAAAAATGTGTTGATTCTCGTTCAGTTTATAAAAGACAAAAAACATTATTACTTTACTGATTCACAAGCACTAATTCTTACTTAAGGAAATGCAATTCTACTTCTTTAAGCAACACAGCTGCAAAAATCTTTACCTGAGTTACTGCAGAAATAACCCTTAAATTAGACAAGGTCAATAAATCAGTTTTAATTATTCTTTATGCTTTACAGCCACAACAGGTCCACTAGTCCTTGCATGGGGCACGGACTATATTGCATACTTCCCTTAGTGATAAACATCATAAAGTATGAATTATCTTCTCAGTCAAGCTATAATGACCAGCTTCTCTGACGCAGTTTGGTTGTTTGAACGAACAAACGTGGACAGAATTTACAGCAGGCAGACATTCCACATCACACAGGGCCCACATGGCACTCCTGCAGCCAGCCCCTGCTGCTCCAAACGGGGTTGATCTGCACTCTGTACTATTGATTTTAACTCTCACACTCTAACATGCTAACACACGCTTAGCAACGTTAAAGGAAAGTGGCTACAGTGCATTGGTGGAAATGTTTATGTTGACTCTTACCCTGTAGCGGTGCTCTTTGTGAACGCTGCCCAAGAAGCACTGCATACACAACACACAGGTAGGGTCAGCCGCACACTCCCTGAAGAAATAAATTCATCCTCAGTCACATAATACAGTCATGAACTTCAGCAAATAAATGTGCCCAATAGGATTGTTGTCTTGATGTGGTATCGAGAACGGTGAAATTTCACAATCACTAGTGTTGTGAAACTCCAGTCACCTTTGGCCCTATTGCCGGCTTACAGTGATCTTGACTTAAGGACTTAACCTGACCTAATTCAGCTTTCCAGACTTCCAGCAGCTGTGGAGGTTCAGTGAACTCACACAAAGTGGAAACGGCTATAAAAACATCAGTGTTAACAGCATATTGAGAACCTACATTGCAAATTCTCTACCTGCATGAATACGTTGGCTCTCCAACTTTAAAAACATGACCACAGAGCTGTGAAGGTTGGTTGCTCTGTTCCAGTTTGGCTAAGGCCACAGTGGGCTCTTCCCCACACAGGTACCACTCCAGTGGGGATTGAAGCAGCAGCTGGGCTAGCAGTTCCTCATTCTGAGGGTTCAGGTTAGGCCCCAGGCAGTAGATCTTGGGAACATAGCAGGCCAAATGCTGATACACCTCCTTGGGCAGGTTGCTCGCTTGTAGCCATTTCTGTGAACAAATGGGTGAAGTTAGACCATAACGTTATAGTTATGAAAGCTGCTTCACAGTATCTAGCCTACTCAATAAAAACAAATACACAGAGCCTAAAACAAACTCCTGAAATCAAAATTGGCAGGAAATAGGTCAGCTGAATAAAGTTCAGGTTTATAGAGTGATGGTAGTGGTCTGGTATTCTCCTAACTGAACAGCTTTAAAAGTGGCATGCAGAACAGAATCTGAGTGAAATAACTGAAGTGAAATAGGGCTGAATTATATTGAAGAAAAATGTGATAACCTGCTATATAATGCAATATACAATGTTGCTTTAAATTTGTAAAATCACTTAAATGATATTGTGAATATATTTAAAAACTAACTATCTGCATCAACCTTAAACTGACTTTAGATAACTTCTTGAAGAATTAAACACTATTAAATTATTGCAAACCACTTCAATATGTACATTTATAATGTTTCCGGAATTTTGATACACTGTGCAGCCCTAACCCGAAACAAAAATTTCAGGACACGAAGTTAACCTCAATGTATGCCCCAAAACAACCCAGGGCTTTTTTCTACATTAAAAAAACCTTAATAATAGTCCAATTGTTTTTTTAAAGGCCAAACAGCTTATATAGCTTTAATAATAATAATAGCTTTATATTGCTTTAAATGTAAGCCTGGATGAAACAATAATAGAGTATCTGTTCTGACTGCATCCGCCTCCCCCATTCAAAGCAACAACACTTTTTCTAGTGTGATTCTAGGGCTGTATCCTAGGGATGTGCGAGACACAGGATACATTTAAAGTACTGTCATTTTAATGTTACTTTTTTTTAAAATAACATTCAAATAAAACGTTTGTAAAAATTATACTTTATTTTTACACTGCATCTGAAGCAGAACCGATTTTTTTTATTTGACCTTAGATCTCACTTGCACTTTCTGTATCATTTGTGGTGGTCACAGAATGGCAAGTAGAAAGACGAGCAAGTGTGGGAGTATTTTGATTTGGAAGAAAGTGGAAAAGTTACATTTAAGCATGCATAGCATATGTGAGCATTCAAAGTTCTTCAAAAGTTAGTTTTATAACATTCCTTGATTGTTAATTTTGTTAACAGAATACCGCTCATGTTAATTATATTTGACATGTGGTGCTTAGATATGCTGGCTAACATTTGATTAATTCTGTTAATAACAGGCTATATAATTATACATATTGGTCCTGCATTGATTCAGTTGATTTTAATAAATATTTAATCATAAATAAAAGTTAAGAGTATGCCATTTTTACGACAACCTAAATCTTAAATTATCATAATGCATCAAAAATAGTTCATATTTATGAACTATTTTTAACAACATTATGGAATTTGACTCTTTGATTTATAGATTATCTAAAATGTATCAAATATACATACATTTTTCACTGTTTTCTGAGGGTTTCTTAATTTTAAGATAGTCTGTTACAAAACTTCCATTTAAATAACTGTCAAACTACTCATAGCAAATATTGCTATAAGCAACAGGAATTCCCCAGGGGAACTGTATTAGTTTCCCATCCCCAAAAATGACTTAAGTAGAATATTTACCACATTTTAAGCACCACATCAGTCTGAAAACAATATTCTTCAAACATCCAAATCCCAAATTTTGGGTCTTTTTAAAGACTTTTATTAGTAAAAAAATATACTGTTAGGACAGCTTTTCCCTTGACTGCAAGATCTCTGAAATTCATAATACCAAAAGCTAACCCTGTATTCTAAGCAAAAACAGGGATTTGGCTGTACATTTATTAAATAGTGTGACGGCTTGTCACAAGTTTCATGAACCAAGTTTCATTTTTCATATATTTGGACACACCTGTTGCCACCATTTCAATATTTAGCTCAAAGCATGCACAGGTGTTACGCACATACAGTAGGTGGAACTTGGCACTCTCTGCGTCTCTCTATAATGACCTACTAACCTGGATTTAATGCTAAAGCATATAGCTGTACGATTCAGTGCTTGCATTTTTTTTTAATAAACCAACATGGAAATGTAATGGTATAAAGTTCAAAGCCATCCACGTTTTGCATGCATATGCCATTTATATTGCCAGTCTAATAAACGCAGTGTATAATACTATATTTAAAGTTAGATTAAACAATATAAACCACAGACAGACTAAGGTCTTTCATGTGGTTTAAAATAACAAACATCTAAGCTACTTTGGTTAAAACAAACCAGTTTTGTTAGAATTGTGGTATGCATTTAATGTTTAGTATGTAAACCAACAGATTTTTTTATTAAAAAGAAACAAACCTAGAATATCAATGTCATGTTTAGGCTCTAAACTCTAGCAATGGTTAATCAACAGAAATACAGAAAGCAGAAAAACACCTCGGTGATGCTTTTATAGCAACAAACGCCTCAAATCGCGAGTTTATTACACAATTCTCTATTTCAGAATCTGCTTTCTATAAATCTGATGAGCAGTAACTATAACAAACACCTCGATATAGGTAAACACCTGCAAAACCTACGAGGTCTAGAAATACTGAACAAAGCGGGCAATGTTGTTTTTATCGCAGCCTTCTCAAAACCAACAGATAAATCTTTTCAAAAGCACATTTCCTTTCGAGTTAAAACTAGAAATAGCGCGTTACAGAAGTCCTCTACTAAACCTCGAGTTGTAGTTCAATAATGAGTGTGTAAACTGAGTGTCAGGTGTGTTCTGTGGAGCCTGAGATGTTACCATCTCACTGGCTAGCTGTTAGCGCTTTAGCAAGACAACACTGACCAAAAACAACCCGAGCAGAGGAGTGAGGGAAAAACCTAACAAACTCACCACGCCTAAATAAAAATTCACCCCAACTATACATAGTTCGTTAAAAGAGATGCTTTTGATTGTGTTTCTAAAACTGTCGCCTACCGCAGCGGTGTCCTTCGCTGAGAAATTGAGGAACTCGCTGCACAGAGCGGACGGTACTTCACCATCGTTCTCGGCCGCCGCCATTTTTACTTCAGATACCAGCAGCGGAGGCGGAAGCGGAAATGAGCCACTCGCTCCTCTTCTGCCAGGGAGCTGGAAAACTTTTCAGCTGACTAATGGAAAAGTGTCGTTGCCCTTGCCTTGGTGACGGGCCAACATTTTAACCACGCCCTCTCGTACGTAAATGGTCAGAGAGTGGGGTGCTACCATATTTGAATAGCTTGTGTAGTGCAGTACAAATAAAGAGATCAAGCAGATGTTGTTTTCAGGTAGTGGTTTTAAGTACTTTGACATGATCGTTTTACATACAATATTGTATGTACAATAATTATTACAATTTTGACAAAGCATCCCTACACATACGCACACAAAAACTGACAAATAGAAGTTATTACTTTTAAAAATAGTCATTCTTAAAAAGTTTTCTGAAGTCATACAATGACTAGGATGTGTTTTCTGAAAACAAAATGCTACATGAAAGCTGTCTCAAAAACACTGAATGGATTTTGTGTTCTGACACTGTGCACACAACTCAACAACAGGTCATTTAGATGTATTTTGTGGGGCTTTCTACACAGATTTGGTATTGATTTCTGTAGTTCTTTTAACAGTTTCAGAGGTTTCTCTGTTCACTGAGGGTTTCCCGTCTTCACCAGTAGCTGCAGAAACACCAATAACATCACTTAAGCCATCACATTACTAAAAACAACACCGATTTCTAATGTAACAACCTGGTTTTCAATGTGGACTGTCAGAATAACACTGTATGTCCATAGATCACTCACATAATTTTGGCTGGGCTTGTATCAGCTGGAGCAGCAAATGGTGGAGCTCCTTTACTTCAGACCTAAGCTCAGTCAGATCCTGACTGTGCTTCTGCTGGTCCCTCTCAAGTTTGTGAAGAGTTTCAAGAGGTTGTTCTTCCTGTGGAGGTGTGGTTCTTGTCCCTCTGTAAGAAACAAGTATGTTTTTCTGACGTTTTTTTCCAGGAGCATCACATACTGATTAACATGTAACAAATCTAAGTAATCTGTAATCTAATGTAATCTAAGAGGCCTAAAGTTCTAAGACCTTTATCAACCAACCTTGTTTCTTCTTCTCTGGTGTCAGAAGCAGACAATGTCTCTTTTTGAATGTTTAGATAGTTATCCAAAATATCCTGCAAAGTATGCAGTTTTCAGTTATTAAAACGTATGCAATACTACAAGTCAAGATTTAATAACATAGATGAGAAATATACATAGACCATAGACACCTTGATCTGTTCTGTAAGTTTTTTCATCTCAGCATGGTGATCTGGGTCAGTGGTGACATCATCATCATAGTATTCTCCAAGCGGAGCACAATGGTGGTGGATGTACTCGTTGTCATACCAACGTCTCAGACAAGGCATGGATTCCTCTATCTGCAAAATGATAGCTGCTTGTTGCATCACTGCATTGGCCAATGCGTTGTCATACACCCTACAAAAAGAATTTGTAAGTACAGAGTAACTAATAAATATATAAATTAACATTTTTAGACATGAACAAGTGGTACCATTAAAGTAAATAGATGTATTTGTCTTTGTAAGCAATACCTTTGGAAGGTGTCAGAAAGAAGAGCAATCAACAGATTGACACACAGAATAGCCGACAGAGCCAGAAATGAGCCGCAGAGCAGGTAAGCCATAACTGCATCCACACTCAACATGGCATCAAACTCATATTCATCCACTAGGGTGATACGGTACAGGCTGTAGAGAAGCTGAGGAACTGTCTCCATGCTTGGCACCTCAGCTGAGCCTGAGAGCAGTAAAAGAAGGTTAAGGTCACATGTCTTAAGTCTTAAAAGTTCTATAAGTCTTTGCCACATTACCTCCAAATATGATCCAGAAAGCACAGGCATATGGAATGTAGATCTCTATATACAGGAAAAGGAAACGCAGCACATCTCCTGCAATATTTCCCAGCATGACAATGAAGGGACCCATAGCCCTAGAATGCAAAATCTGTTGTTTATCGATAGTTAGATTATATCAGGGGTGTCCAAACTCGGTCCTGGATGGCCACTCCTGGAGCAGGACTGGACACCCATAGATTATCAATCTCTACAATTTATACAATTGTATATGCTTGCATACTTTGCAATAAGCTTTAAATATACAGTATGTTAACTTACAGTCATCTTATAGTTGTTTTATATTCTACCATCATTTTTTATTTACTAAAATCATTCACAATAGATTTATGGACTGAGTAACTCATTCCCATGTAAAAGAAAAAAAACACAGCCTTTATCTTTTGTCTGAGTTTCATATAATGTTTAGCTTTAAATGTTCACTGAAATCCTTACTGAACTTGTATGTTACCTAAAGGCTCGAACCTGCTTCATCAGCCTCAACCACAGAAAAATAATGGACACTGCAAACAGCCGAAGACTGCTCTCTCGAAGAGAATCAGACATTAGAAATACATCTGCATAGTGGATGCCGAGAACTGCCAGAAGCAGCACATACACAAGCCAGTCAAAGATATTCCTGCATGGCACATACAGTATTACCATGATTAAGTCATGTAGCATAAGCAATAGTCACACATATTTTACATTGTGCTTCAGCTTAGTATGATTATATTACCAGGGGTCTTGAGAGTAGGTTCCTTTCAGGTTTCTAATGAGCTTAATTTGTCCTTCTAAGTAAATGTGTTCCTGCATTAAGCCAAAGTGCATTATTGGTAATTATTTTGAATAAGACAGAAATAAGTTTTATTTCTTCAGAATATATTGTACATAACAGTTAAGTTTAAAGGAACATTCTGGGTTCAAAACAAACTAAGCTCTACTAACAGTATTTGTGACAATTACAATAGCAAACAGTTTGGATTCATCATTTAGTTTTTAAAAACAACAAAAAGTTGAATTAACAGTAATGCACCTACAATGGAAGTTTATATGACTAACAGTGGATGCACAGAACTGCCAGAAGCAGCACATACACAGCACATTGTGCTTTTGCTGATTGGCTCTGAGAATGTTATGGTGTTGTGGTAATTGGTCCAATCTACTACAGCACTATGTGCAAACAATTTTTTGTGTGTGTTTTTCACACACACAGAATAGACATATAGAAAATATTCACATTGTTCATTTGGATGTTGAATTCAATTTTCAACAGTGTTTCCAGAAATTGCTTACTGCACCTTTAAATGAAGCAAAGTTCTAAAAATGAGAAAACACAGCTTCAGATACAAAAACATAGAATTCATTTATAAACAGATTTTAGGTCCAATGATTGGATCACTATCCCTCATTTTTCTTTATTGACCCAACAAGACCTCACAGAGTGAACGTGTTCAGTGTCACCTCAGGCCACATTGGGTGAGAGCAGCTCAAGTCTTCATTGATTTTCTGCACATTCCAGCGCTGCCAGCACTTAAGTTTCCTGTCTGATCGCACAATCTCCATCACTTCCCTGTATACCTCAGTCACCGTCAGCACTAGTGCCAAAACCACCAACAACACCCGCCACCCGTCCTACACACAGCAGTGAGGTGTTCCATACAAACATCTGTTTACACTGAGAGTTCTCACATGTCAAACTACATTCTTCACCCTTTACAATACTAAAGTTGTAGTGATTGTAGTGTAGTGACCAAGATGTGACAAAGCCAACTGCTGATTACCTAAGAGGACAAGCCCTTTGATACTCTCAAACATTCTAGTTCAATATAAAATATACCAACACAGGACAGTAAAAAGGTAAAAACACTTTGTATTGTCCACTTTTGGTCTTACCTGAGGAAGAACATATCGATCTCCTTCCACTGAACTTGCTGACACAGATATGGCGACTGCCGTCCACGAGACAATAAACAGGAAGTTAAGAAGCAAGAGTATCCAGGCACCCGTTCTGTTGAGGAATGCATTCCATTCTTATGTTAGTTGTTTTTTCTTATATGAGCATTGGACAGTGATAGCGGGTTACCTGCCATACAAGTTCCATTTGACAGTGATGAGCTTCAGCACAACAGGGTGCATAATGAGGTCCAGTTTACCCTGATTGACAATCAACTCCAGCTGTGGAAGCAAACATTCCCACAATCCAATGTAGCATCACTCAGATAAAAACAATTTTTTTTTTAAGAAATGGTATCATGATTTTTCTTGGCCATGGTACCATGGTAATACCATGTTTTTTCTGGACATCTACCATAGTGGTACTATGACAGTTCTTATAGTGCCATGAAAAATACCACAGTATATGAACAGGTTTATCATCATTCATGACCATGGTATGTACATGTATCAAATTACCACAGAATTACCACCTGATACTATGTTTATGTAAGGAAAATCTACATAAAATATTCCCTAATGTCACTTGTAGGTATGTACCGGTGATGACGGATCAGAACGTTTGGGGTTTTGTTTGTTGACAGGCTGTGGCTCTATAAGATGAAGGTAGTAGAACTGCTTCCGTGTCATTCTGTCTTTCACATGGAACCGACCCATCGCCAGATCAGCCTGTTGACACCAACAGCATAATTATGAAATCTCACTGTAGTCAGACTGTAGCCCTATCAACATTTGTTGCACAGTGTGGATTATCACAGAAAATAACTTGCAGTTACATTTAAAAAATGCTGTTATGTTAACATAATTATAATTAACTGGGCAAAACCAACGTTCTGAATGGTAAAGAAATATAAATGTTATAAAAGCACTTACATAAATGCCTTGGTAAAAAGCAATTATTTTTTTAAGCTGTAAAATTTGAAAGTCCTTTTAGAAAATGAAGTTCGGGTAAACTTGTAATAAACCAAAAACGTTCCTTTGATACACACCACAGGGGTCATTTTAGCAATCATGGCAGTGATGCAGAGTTGACCATCGGAATCCTGCACCCCAGCGTCTGCTCCAAACCCCAGCAGCAATCGCGCTGCCTCACTTCGATCTGTACATAAAACACCCCATAACTCCCATGATGCCCTTCAATGCACACATCTAAGACACAAGACGCTTCCTGTACAACAGTCATCACGTTCGTCCACTGTAAGAGTTGAAGGACATGCACAAATAAGGTCTGATTTTTATAGACTTATAAAAGCCTTACCAAAGTTAGCTGCCAGCTGTAGAGGCGTTCTCCCTTTATAGTCTTGTATGGCTATGTCAGCCCCATTGTGTAGTAATATCCTAATTGCCCCAACAGCATCATTCTTAGCCGCAAAGTGCAGTGGGGTCTGGTTGTCTTTGTATGTGCAAGCTTCAATATCAGCTGCAGTTACATTGAGATAACGAAAAGACAGTATTCAGATGCATTACCAGTGTTACTGTTTCAATACAAGCTATATGGAGAGTGTCATGCTGTCTTTAACCACAGATAAAAATCACATTTACGGTAATGCGTTTTCAATGGAAATCTAGGGGCAAGGTATTCAGGAAGATTTACAAGCATAAACGTGCAGCTTGCAATGTGTTAAAGCATTCATATTAATTGTTTAATATAAAAACGTGTTCGTTAATCTGTAAAGTTGTCTAAAAAGCAGTAATGTACTTTTCTAGGAAGATGAACATCTGGAACAAAAAACATGTTTACGGTGATGTGCAGGTGATACTCTATGGAGATACTGTAATGGAGACGCTAACACAGCGGGATCCATCTGCAGCTCTTTAATAGGTATAACAATCAATACACAGGCGATGGTCAAAAACTGAGCAATGTAGATGAGACAGAATCAAAACGTAAACACAGGCAAGGGTCAAGGCAGGTAGCAAACAATCAACAACAATATCCGTATCAAAAACAAGAAAAGTAAAAAAAGATAAACAGTCCAAAAGGCACTGGGAAAGCAGTCTGTGAAACGTAGCACATGGCAATACAAAACATTACAGCAAGTGGTGAGCGATCCTGGGCTTTATAGGGCGGCTGATTGAGAACAGGTGCCAAACAGGAAGTCATCAGACCTAGGTACAGGGGCCGATGGGAATTGTAGTTCATAACATAGATCAGTATTCTGGCGAGGGCTCCCTCTGGCGCCCATAAGGAGGAGTGGCGACCTCTTCCATAACACTAGGTATAACAGACAATCAGGAATGTCTACTATACCTAGAGTATCACCTGCACATCACAGCAAACATGTTTTTGTTTGCATTTACTTTTCATTTATAACTTAGTGATGATTCAAAATTGTATTCTGTTGCTGTCAATAAAGTGTAACAATATTTGAGCCCAATTAGGATATTAAACCCACCTCCTCTTTCTAAAAGAAACCGCAGCATTTCCTCATAATCCAGGGCTGCAGCTACATGAAGAGGTGTGACTCCAAAATCATCTGCCCTTTGAAAATCTGCCCCTCTCTCTAAGAAAAAATGCATCACGTCCACATTCCATGCCCGAGAAATCTAACAATAAAGACAAGTACTTGTAAATGTTGTACAAATATTTACAGCAGACTGTCACCATCTTAATATTTGAACATATTCATATTAAAAAAATATTAAAACATTTTAATATTTGAACATAAGCATAGTGTGGCGCACTAGTCAAAAAACATATATCCCATAATGCACTAGTAACACTTTATGGTACACTACCGGTCAAAAGTTTAGGTCAAAATATTTTTTCTACAATTTTGAATAATAGTAAACTCATTAATACTATCAGATGGTGATAGTATTAATAATAAATAAATAAACAAGGTGGTCATGGGAAATATGTTGTGACTAAAGAAGATTCCAGATCAATCAAACTGTTATATTTTAGCATAATTAATGTAGCCACAAATTGCCTAGAATTTGCAAAAATGTTCTGGCATTTTACCATCTATTTTTATGAGGCATCACCCTGCCATGATTTTAAACAGTAATCGAGTGCTCATCTATGCTGGGCTCTAGCCAAGTCAATCATTTTTAACACATTTTTTAAATTACATTGTAGTTGTAGAATTGTAGTAGTACTTTAAGTTGGCGTAATTATATAAAAGTCTACAAAACTAATTTCAAACAGTTGAGTACTTAAGATCATAAACATTACAGGCAAGTGATCCTAAACTTTTGACCGGTAATGTATATGTGCCATAAACAAATGCATCTTATGTAAAAAGTAAAACATTAACCTCGTGTAGGGCTGTTTGGCCGTATTTATCTGTTGTGTTTGGGTTTGCTCCATGCATGAGGACATCGTTCAGAAACTTCAGGTCCACCTGGAACAGCCAAAATCAACATCCCTATGTGATATTGATAAATATGACATCATGTGTCCCAAAGTTTACCATGCTGTAGACTGTTGGCCTACATGCAATCACGTTACCTCATCTGTGTCTTTATTGCTGGTTGCCAGAACTCGAAAGTGATCCAGTAGGCTTTTATCAAGCTGGTTTTTGCCATCGGGCCCATCTACAGCATCTTCATCCATAGCTAAACCTCTGTATTTGTTGCCTATATTTTCCTCTTAAAAGAAGAGGAAAGTATAGTTCATACTGGCATTAACCAAAATATCTAAATAAATATTTTTTTGGACATGTACTATAATAATACCACAAAAAATTGTGCCATTTTAGTAAATCTGTAATGTGACTATGGCAATATCATGACTTTTTAAACATGTACTGTAATAGAACAGTAATACCACATTTTGTGACCATGTGTCATGGTATGATGGTATTATTGTGGGTTTTGGACATAATACTATAATACAATTGTATTCTTTGTAGTAATTTTGAACATAATGTAAATAGCAAATGACTGTTGTAATTATTTAGTACCACTGTATATATCAGTATTTTTTGTAAGGGTAATCAAAGGTAAAATATATTGGTAGCACTTTATTTAACAGCCCTGTTTCACATGCATGTACTATGCACTTACTGTGTAACTACAAAGTGAGAATCCTAATCTCAAATCTTACCCTAACATATTAAGTACATGCAGTTACCAGTGTTTTGTTGGGTGAGTACACTGTGTGCATGTACTGTAAAATAATTACAACCAATATATCTTCATTTAAAGGTGTGGACAATAACTTTCTTTAAAAAAACACATTTTACAAAAGTAGGTAAATAGTTATTTTGGTGAGAATACCTGTGTGTTGTTTCCTCGCAAACTGGTGGGTGACATGCTTCCAGCGCCCTCTAGCATAGGACGACAGGTGGGCAACCGATCGCCTCACATCTGTAACTGATGTTACAGAAACACGAGGAGCAATGATGGACCTCACTGACTACAACCAAACACACACAACGGTAAAAACAGGATCAAAAATCAGAAGAGTCAGACCAGGCTCTTCATCTGGCTCAAAAAGGTTGTGTTTTAGATGAGAAATAAAATGGCAGATTCCAACAAAGATTGAGGGTTGTTTCTTCACCTGACTAGATACTCCATCAGTCAGTTCAATCCCAAGGTTTTCATACCCACAAGGTCCTACTCGACTGGATCTCTTCATTCTTCTACTTTTTTTAAATGAGAGCACCTGGCTATATATCTCTGCCTTCTCAAAATGCAAGAAGATCCAATTTACAGCCCAAGTAATAAATTTAACCAAAGCCTCCTGGAACCAATACAGCACAAAGTGTTTTAAAAAGGAGCTTTACCTAAGAATGTCCTGAATATTGAGAGATCTTTCCCCAAGTCCCTAATGTCTTATAAAACAATCCTGGGCTGTGATTGTTGTCTGATGATTTGTATCTCAGTTCTTCCTGTAAGTCGTAAAGCATGTGTGTGTTAAACATCAGCTTACAACATTGCGTTCCACCCTCCTTGTAATCTTGATTAACTAACAATTATCTCATAATGATTAACTGAAAGCTGTAACAAGCAATAACAAGGTTTTTGTTTAGTGTTTGATTAAAGGATCTTATCGTAAGGTATATCCAGAGTGTACAGATAATGACCTAAGGCCCATAAAATCACCATATACACATAAACCACAGAACACACAGAGAGGCTTGTGCAGACTTGTTCTAAAATCTAGTAAGCTGCTTTGCTGTCTACTACATACTGGAAGGCAAACCATAGCAGACAGCCCAGGTGTTCAGCTTGCTTTTGCAGTCTCAGGCAGTCTTTGGTCTGAGGTTTTAGAAGCCCCGCCCATAACTGAGCCCTGGTGATACTGATGAGCACACATCAGTGAATGACTTTGAGCGGTAAATGATTGACATGCGAGGAATTCAAATGATATTCATTGACAGATATCAAATTACATCAGCCATGGAAAAAATAGAAGTGTTGTGTAGTCAGAGTAAACAGAAAACACTTTAAACAGACAAAGTATGTGTCTTATGGTTAGGGGTCTTGCATGTAGGTTTGTGAAACATACTTTGCATTTAGCATACACGTTGCCTGCTAAATGACAAATATCAGGTTGTGTAAATATGCTAAAAAGTTAATTTAGGTATTCTCATAAGATAATAAAGATCTTATTAATGGATGATGATCTATACAGTGATATGATCTTTCAACACTCCCATTATAATTATTAATATAGTGTTAGATTTTCTCGTATTTGGCTGACCAGTTGTTGGGTGGCTCGCCAATGTATCAGATTTCTCTAATACATAAAATAAGTAAGCTTGACC
>JAZGTI010007169.1:0-14728 GCA_036877585.1 Botia kubotai | reverse complement strand
GCTTTATCAAGTCCACACAAGTCACCTCCTGATGCATCCTCGATAAAAGGGGCGGAGCAAGAACACATCCAGGGATTTTAACTGTACTTGGCTAGTTATGATCTCTGAATTGGAACGGTACTTGGGCGACGACTGATGACATTTCACAAGTCCACAAGAACACAAGTACAGACAAGAACGCATATTGAGAAACGACCCGTGATTAGTGTGTGCATTCAAGTTCCGGGTTTTGTATGTTCGGGTGTGGGTTATTGTTTGGTGTTTGGCGTTGTTAAGTGGATTTCTTACTTGGATTATTTCTCGTGTGTTCTTCCTGGTTTATTGGACTTCTGGACTTTGGCTTTAGGACTTCGCTTTTTGGATTACCCTCTTGGACTTGGACTCTGGATTTATTGTCTCATCGTATTGGATTGTTTGTATTTCACTGCTGTCTGCACTTGTCGTCGCCTCATTATTTCCACGGTTAGTGTTTGTGTTGTGTTGTTTTGTGTTTCGTTTCTTTTATTAAATATTGTTTATTGTTTAGTTCCGTGTTCCATTGTTGTTTATTATAACAAACACTACCGGCCCCTTGTAACACATAGTCTACATAGGGAGGCAGATAAATTACATCAGTTTAAATCTAGATTAAAGACCCACCTCTTTAATCTATCCTACACATAGTCCTATGGATTTATTACTCAAATCCCTTAAGGGATTATTAGGCTGTATTAATTAGGTAAACCAGAACCAGGGAAACTACCCAAAAGAACAGTTACTGGTTCCACACTAAATCTGTCCATCTTTTATTCCCCAAGGTCCTGTAGTTTGCTGGATACAGACTCATGGTGGGGAGACCAGATGGTGGGGGACTGGACGGAATGACCCCTGAGACAGATCATCAGGATTTGATAGACTTCCTTAGTAAACCTACCTTTAAATACATGCCTACTTTTAGCTTAGTTAGTTTCTATATTTTGCTCCCTGCTTAGTCACAGCAGTGTTATGTTATAGCTGAAATTAGTAACATTATGCCCCACCGATTCTGTTGGCACGATTTCTCAGTGCCCGACAGACTATCAACTATAATTGGAACCATCAGTTTTTCATCAATAAATCATTATAATCAACTCGTATCCAAGACAGTTACAAACTGCAGCTTTAACGTGCCAGAGGAGACCGTGTCAGTGGCCCTTCCGGTTGAGCCTGGCTTCTCCCAACATTTTTTTCTCCATCTATACATCTTTGAAGTTTTGGTTCCTTGCCACTGTCACCCTGTTAGCTTGCTTGCTGGTAGACTGCTGACGTCTAACTTGGCTTGGGGTTTGGTAAATTGTAAAGTTCTAATATTTTAATTGTATATATTTTATTTATATATGTATGTATTGTACTTTGCATGTTGTATTTTTTTATGGTACTATTGCAAATCCCTTATACCCCAGTCCCATAAGATGTTATCTTTTATATGCCTCTATATAAGTGTATGTATGTATGTATGTATGTATGTAAGCTAGAACGCATATCTTGCTTAATAATTTTGTGGTTTTATCAGTTTAGTCAACCCTTTATTCATAAACCTAGTATGCCTAAGTAGTCCTATATATCTCTCACACATTATTTGCAATAATATCATCTATGTTGATAATATCATCTAATAGTATCACATGTTTTTTATGTAAAGCTGCTTTGAAGCGATGTAACATTGTAAAATGTGCTATATAAATAAAATTGAATTTAATTAAATGTGCAAGCTATATTCTGTGCAAAGACTTGTATTGTCACAACTCACAATTCTAAGCATTTATTCTGTTTGTCTTGCCTGTTTTGACCTTGTTTGGATTATCATTTCTATTAACCCTTGCTGCCTAATTTTGGATTATTGTGTCTGCTAGCTGCCTGTCCTGACTGCCAGCCTGTTATTACCACAATTATTTCATAAATGTATATTTTCATTTTATTTTCATTCTATTTTCATTTGTACAGCTGCTTTCTAACAATGTGCCATTGTGAAAAGCACTAAATAAATAAACTTGAACTAGGTATTTGCAGAGTAGCGGAGTATATGAGTAGAGCAGATGTTTTTAAAAGTTGGAGTATCTGGGCTTTCTCCACTTCAACAGCACTCACTAACTGCTCCATCACGAGCCAAAAATGCAACATATTCCCTAAAATACTATATCAAGGAAAGAAATACAAATGCACATTGAAAAAATACATTTTAGAACAGAGGCTTGTGATATTTAAAAAAAAAAAATTACAGTAAAGTGGTACTGAAGTGGACAATTTACAGTGAAGCAGACATTTTTGCCATAGAGTGAACAGAGAGCTAGAAGCAAGTGCAGAGGGAGCGGGGAGTGAGGGGTGGAAAATAAAGGACCCGGAGCAGAGCTTGAGGGGAGTGAATATAAAATGATTTGAGCGCAGAGCTCACAATTGATTTGCTCACATACTCTGCCAAGTAGCCTGTCAGTGTGAATATGCTTTTTGCAAATGCATGATTCATCAGTGACAGCTAGTTGCAATAAACAATTATATGACGACAATAGAATATAGAAATGTATAACTTAAAATATGACAATTTAGCCCCATACTTTGCCACATGCCGCCGTGTGTCAGGACTCCACCGCCCACTCGTTCATCATCCCCTGAGTTTTGATCACCACCACCTGTGTCCCATTCCAATGGCCCTATATATGTCCCTTTTCCACATCTCTTCACCGTCTGATCTACAGATTGCACCTCTCCATGTGACTGCCTGTTTCAACTCCCTTATTGACTGTTCCACCGTTCTCCACGTTCCTGTTCCTGCGTTCCTCAGTTAAGCTTTCCTTGGTTGTTATTATTTGCCCCTCACTTGGTTTAATAAACTACTGTGTTAACTCACCTCTGATCCGGGCTTTCTCTGTTCCCTGTTGTGTGTGACACCGTGTAACTGCAACTATTCAACAGCAACTCCGTTTTTTACTGAGAGATGCTGCTGAAGTGTGGCCCCCCGTTTGAGGGTATTGGGACACCAAATGTATTGAGGGCATTCGGTCCTCAAGAGAGAGGTAGATACCCCCGTATTACTCAGTCAGTCACCCTTAATCAATCTATTCATTAGAACCAGCAGTAAATGGTAGTCAGGCAGAATGAACCTGCAATGTGTGTGTGCACTCCACAACTTAACTTTATCAGCAAAGAAACGCACTGGGGTGGGGCAAGGTTTTGACTTGCATCCTGAGCCGAGAAACCAATCATCTAGCTATGAGTGTTCCAGGCAGAATAAAGTATTCGACTTTAGCCTGACACTCGTGGCCATCCAAGAAAGCACCTCTATCAATTCTGTGTCTGCTTCAGGTCTGAGGGAGTGGGGTTTTAGATAAATCATTTGATCCAAAAAGAGAGGCGTACCCTTTGATGCGATGACACACATTTTATCCATGTTTTGAGCCCTGAATGTGACAGAGATCTCCACCCAAAGGCAGACCAGCCCAGGGTAAGTTCAAAATCACAACAGACAAATGGCCACTATAATGTACCAAACAATGGCAGGTAGGGTAGTGTTAGAAAGCATGCATTGAAAACAGTCATTATTTTGCTGTTTAGTTTGGTGATGTTAGTAATTACACACTTTGCTATGATCTAAAAAAGGTGAAATTTTTAGATTTAATTTCAAACCCTCTTGAGCTTTTTTGGTCTGGTCTTCTATTTGTCGAAGTCTTTCCACAAGCTCCATCGTCTCTCTTGTGATCTTTTCCGTCTCTCTCTCTGCATTTTCTCGTCTTTTCTTCTCATTTTCCAGAAGTGCCCTGTAAATTAAAATAAATACTTTAAACAAGCTGAAAAAAGCAAACTTTGGAACAAAAAGATACAATCTGATAGTACTGTATAGTTTTGACATAGACACTATACTAGTTACTATACTAAATACAAGTTTTGTTTTTAAATTCTCCATTGGACTTTTAGTTATTATGTAGTTCATTTGATGCAATGTTCAGTTGTGTTACGTGCTGTCGTTACTTCATGTTTATAATTTTTTCTATATTAATCTCTGTCACCTGTTTCTAGTTTAATTACTTGTTATCCTGTTCTGGCTCACAACATTAAAACCACCTGCCCAAAGCTGAAGTCTCTGCGAATATCCCGAGCAACCTCAATTCCTCAACGGATGGATTCTTGTGACAGGTGACACTCCGTGGAGAGTGTTGATTCCACCTTAAATGTTCCAGCTTATATGGGACCAGCTCGGAGTGGTGCAGATACATATTTTCGTCTCTCAGAAATCAATCTATTTTTGTTATGCTTTGACCGGGGCTCCCCTCTGCATGGATGCCTGCGCAAGTACGCTGTTTGAATCCTGATGGTTGCCCCTTTCTGGCCCAATCAGACTTCCCGGAGCTGATGCTCCTTTCAAAAGCCCTACCTGGCAGATCCCTGGAAAAAGGACCTTTCTCTTCTGGTCTGTGTACAGTACACTGAAGCCCTAGGCAATTTACGACTGGCGATGGTAAACACTATCACTAAGGTTAGTGTCCCCTCTACCAGGCAGCTGTATGCCCTGAAGTGGCATCTATTCATTGACTAGTGTACTGCCAAGGGGAAGACCCATGGACATGCCCTATTGGATCTATGCTTACCCTCCTACAGGATAGGTTTGACAGACAGCTATTTCCCTCCTCCCTGAAGGTATATGTGGCTGCTATTGCAGCACATCACTTGTGCCCTTTTGAGCTTGACCCCATAATGCTGCTTTAAGTTTTATTTGTCATTGGTTCCTTTGTTTTATGTGTAACATTGATTAATTGCTAATTGCTTTTCAGGTTTTTTTTGTTACCCCTTGATTAGTCATGTATATTTACCCCATTGTGAAAAGGGTTAGTGTTATGGTGGAGGCTCCAGCACCCTCTCCACCATGGCAGCAGAGGGAGCCATCACCGGAATAATGAGAACCATATCCAGAACTACACTTCTTATCATCCTTCACCATCAGCTGATTACTTCCTGCCATCACACCTGACCATTATTACCCTCACAGTAATTAAGCTGGACTCATGCTCATAATCATTGCGAAGTCTTGTTTACCCCGGTTACATTTCTGAGCGTTATTTCTGATTGTTGTTTTGTGTACCGATTTGGATTGTTTACCCAGGTTGTATTTCTGAGCGTTATTTTTGATTGTTGTTTTGTGTACCGATTTGGATTGTTTACCTGATTATCGATTGTTTTCTGCCTGCCCATTGACCCATGCCTGATTATCGTTCTTCGACTGTTTTCTGCCTGCCTCGATCTTTGCCTGCTTAACGTTTTTGATTGTCTGCTGCCTGCACATTCCCTGGATGATCCCTGACCCTGGACAGGGTGGATGTGAACTATCCATCCTCCAGCATTGCAACACCCTCACACACCTAGTATCAGTAATAAAAGGATGAATAATAGCTTCCCATATGCAAGTTGTGCCCACTAAGGTTGACAAACCAGTGAAATCAACAGTGTTAAGATTATGTTATGGGGAATAGACAAGGAAGAGAAAGCATGGAAACAAGATGTAAACCAGATGGCGGTGCATACGAATGTAGCAGCCTATCTCTCTCTGACATTAGTGTTAAATTGTGCATTTTTGAGTGCTTTTTGTTCACGTTCATGTTCACATAGTTCTTCGTCATCTCTGTCCAAAGCTAGGTACTTCCTTTTGGAAATTGAATATTCCTCTGGCCGACCAAACTGCTGAAACTGTTGCATGGTGCCAAAATGCTGTTTTCTGCTGGTAGAGTTTATTATTATCAAGTGTCAACCCTTCTACCTACAGAGGGAATTTACAGTGATTTTACAGCCTTTAAAGCTGGTGACACTGCAGGCCTTGCAACAGCAAGAGCCAACTTGTCCCGGGGAATCAGGGAAGCAAAACAACAACACAGCAATAAAATATCTGGAAATTTCAGCAGCACCAGAAACACACAGAATGTCTGGCGAGACATCCAAACTCTAACAGACTATAAACCCCTATCATGGACCTGTGACAGCGACATATCTCTGCTTAACAGCCTCAATGAATTCTTTGGCCGATTTGAGACCTATAACAACACACAGGCACTTAAGGAACTTAAGGATGTACTGACTGACATCTTTAACATCTCACTGAGTCAAGCAGTCGTCCCCAAGTGTTTCAAGGCTACCACAATAATCCCAGTTCCAAAGAAACCGCACCCATCCAGTCACAATGGCTACTGGCCCATTGCACTGACCCCCATCATTATGAAGTGCTTCGAGCAACTGGTCATGTAGCACATAAAATCCATTCTTCCTCCCTTCCATGACCCGTTCCAGTTTTCATACAGAACCAACAGGTCCACGGAAGACGGCATCTCAGCCAACACATGAACAACACATCGCTGGCCAAGACAGCTCAGTCACGCCTCTACTTCCTTCGCAAACTGAGGAAAGCATGCGTCCCACCTCCTATCATGTGTTCCTTCTACTGGGGCACCATTGAGAGTATTCTCACCAGCTGCATCACTGTGTGGTACGGAGACTGCACTGCCTCCTGTCAAAAGACTGCAGCCAGCCAGCAAGATCATCAGAGTCTCTCTGCCCTCCATGGTGGAAATCTTCCACACCTGCCTCACTAGCAGAGCCATCAGCATCACAGCAGATGTTTCACACCTGTCAAACATCCACTTCAGCCTAATACCTTCAGGGAGAAGGTACTGGTGCCTCCAGGCTCGTTCCACAAGGCTTTCTAACAGCTTCATCCATCCAGCTGGATTGTTCTGTGTTTTATTAATATTCTTTGTTTTTATGTAAAGCCGCTTTCAAGCAATGTAACATTGTAAAAAGCGTTATATAAATAAAATTGAATTGAAGAATTGAAAAATGTACATTTATTCATTTAGCAAATGCTTTTATCCAAAGAAACTTACAAAAGAGGAGAGCATGAAACATTTTGCCTTAAGAACCAACAAGCCAAGTCTACAAAGCTACATTTACAAGCAGTTATTGTATTCTGCTGCTAGAGAAAAGATGAACAGAGGGTTTTGTTTGTAGGATAGAATATCAAAGAATTAGGGATTAGTTAGGTATCTGCGAAAGATGTGTGTTTTGAGTTGTTTTTGAAGGTTGTGATGGTCTCAGCAGATCAGGTGGAGGCTGAGAGTTCAATGATGTGTGAAGTGAATTTAAGCTAGTCATCAACAGACCGAATAGGTGTTAGAGTGGATGGACCAAGCTGAACTGTGAAGTTGTATTCTAATGATGGGTTGGCCGGGATTATCTTGCTACGGTTAAACTGAAGGTGGTATTTTTCATCCAGGCTGAGATGTCTAAAAGGCAAGAGGAGATCCGTTGTGGTGGCAGTGGTATGAGAAACCATGTGATTTAATGACTGCACCTAGAGAAACTGTGTATATTGAGAAGAGGAGTGAGAACTGATCCCTGTGGGACCCCTGTGGTCAGCTGAAGTGATGTTGACCCCCCACTTCTCCATGATACCTTGAAGGATCTGTCTTCAAGATATAAGCTGAACCAGTGCAGGTCCAGAGATGCCCAGGTTGGAGAGTAAGGATGACAGGATCTGGCGGTTCAGTGTGTCAAGTAAGTTGTTCTGTGAGAGACTGGAAGACAGCTGATTAAACACTTTTGAACACCTTTTCAAGAATCTTTGAGAGGAATGTGTGAGGTCGGAACCACTGAAGGGCCGAGTGTTGTTTTATTGAGCAGTGGGGTTACCCAAGCCTGCTTGAACAAGGAAGGAACATTTCCTGTAGAGATTGACATGTTTAGAATGTGTGTTCAAAAAGTAATGGAAGTAATGGAGAGATTGCTTGCAGTAGATGTGAAGGGATAGGGTCAAGGTGGCAGGACATTTCGAGTGAGGTTAAATTGAAAAAGATTTTGACTTTTCACCAAAGGCTGTTAGCCGTGTGTGGTTTTGCCATGGAACACTAAGTTGTTGTAAGTTAAACACAATGTCCAGTTTGCCCCAAACTTCATGTTTGATAAGAATTCTGACCTGAACACTTATATATATTAATAAAATCATAGTACCACCCACTGGCAACAGAAGGTGATGCTCACTGTGCAACATACTAAAATATGCATGTGAGAATTAAGCATTATGTTAGAAGCATTAAAACTACTCCAATTATCCCAAAACTTTACGTTTGATAAGATGACATCTCAATGCCAGTTACAGTCTGTAACGCCATGCCAGCAGAGGGAGCCCTCACCCGAATACTGACTGTTCACTCCCTCTGCTGCTTCTACTGCCACTTCCTGTTTGGGACTATTTAAACACCATCCAAGCATTACTTCTCTGCGAAGTATTGCCAGTTTGATCTGCCTTACCGAACGTTTCTTTACATTTTCTGCCTGATTACCTGTTGCCAGTTTTGCTTTGTTCCTGCTTTACGAATTTACGGATTTTCCCTTGGATTGTTTGCCTGTTGGACTGATTACACGGTTTGATTTCATCTCTGTCTCCTCACTATCGCTATTTGGATTGTCCCTATTGTTTTGATTGCTCTGTCGGACTGTCTCTTAAATATTGATCTACTGCCTGTATATATTACTCTGCTAACTTGATTAAACTACCGCACATGGATTCTACCTCTGCCTCAGCGTCTACGTTACACAGTCATAGTGCCACCCGCTGGCAGCATGAAATCTGGCACATATAAATGTGAGGGTTTGATCAACACTGCGTGCAGCTTAATGCATTTATTGTACTTTATCTTATACTTAATGTCATCACCTTTCTTTTTGTCTCTTGTTTTTTTCCTCTTTAGCCTGTGCTTTCATCTGTTGCACCTCAATGGTGTCCGGCTTGCGGCGACTCATGTAGAGGTCATGGTTTCCCATGCACAGAGCCAGAATGCGCTTGTTAATGCGCAGACGAGGTGTGTAAAACACAAAATCCTGTGGTTGGAGCAGAGGACATGTCGTAATATTTTAGACAAACACCTTTTTGTTGTCTTTATCACCTATAAACTAAATCACAAAGATGTTTTAAATGTTTAACATGAAACAAATTATAAAGCAATAAATAAATACAAAAAATTAAATGGGTAAATATTATACTTTATACCGGTGACTTTTTGTCTATGGGCTTTATGACAAACTTTTTGTCATTAAAAGAAATATTGCGTATCTCACTCCATGGGAATCCAATCTTGGGCGTCAACCTGTTGAACATGAATATTTATATGGCTGTCTACAGCAAGGTAATTATAACAAATTTAACAGATCCAAGAGACAGAACACTACATGTTCATTAAAAAAACATACTTGTCAGAACGTTCATATATGTTAAGTCCCAAGGCGTCAACACCCAACCACAACTCTGATCCTTTTTTGTTTTTGATGCTAAAATAGTTGACTCCATACATTTCCAGATCCTGGGCTATCTTTAGGTACTCCATTATTGCATCCTCTCTGTGGGAATAAGTCTTTGTTGTACTAAGTATGCACTAAAAATAGCGCTTGGTAAAATCATGTTACTATCAAGTTTTGTAATTCTATGTAATGTTTTTTTTTAAAACAACAGTACATTTCAAATTGTACCTGAGCGTATTCTTGTGTTGTTTGTGCCACACCTGAATTCGTTCTTCCCATTGCTCTTTTGTTAATTTATGTTGTTCCAAAACCCTAGAAAAAATATTAAATAGTAAGTTGCATTGCACAACGCTATAAAGCAATTTTTTGTAGGCGTTTGTTCCCATTAAACACCTTTGTGGAAGCAATCTGTCTCTGCACAGATATCCTGGAACATGATATTCAGAATTGTAGTCACCGTATTTCATCTGCACAGCATATGAGGCCAGTAGAACAGCTGTTTCCGGTGGGCAGTAGATATCATCATTTAATATTCCCTCTTTCACCTGGAGAAAGAACAGCCGCTGTGTAGCTTCCTGGATCAACTCTTCAACCACATCCTCTGGGTAGAACTTTGCACGGAATTTAATCAGCAGTGGATTTTCCTTCCTAACATCTTGGGCAGTCACCTGAAAAATAAAAAAATAAACATTTGATATTTGGACATGTTATTTATTATAGTGTATGTTGCCAATATAACTGAATCATGATGAACCCTCTTATTAAATTTCAGCCATGTAGAGAAGCCTTTGCTGTCCTGATACTGCAGCCCAAAGTACCATATCTCTCTGAGTCCAATGGTTTTCACAACCTTCAAGAAGACAAATGTAATGTCATGTCACTAAATGTTTACAGGTAATGTTTACAGTAATGTCACTAAATGGTCTTCTACTGACTGTAATGTCAGAATTTGTGTTACGAGATAAAGCACATTAGAAAGAACACAATGTCATAATTACCAGCTGTAAATCCTGATTTGTTTTAAAGTATAAATTTCTTAATGCTTTAGCATTAACATGCTAACATGCTAAATGAGTTGGGGGCACGTCAATTGAATTACAGCAGAAGCTAATTGATACTGATCATGGTTAGTCATAACTGAGAATCCTGGCTGTACAGATGTGTTGACAATAAGAAAAATACACTCCACTAGTTTGAGGCCAGACCTTTGACCCTTCATGTCTGGCCAATGGATGAGACATGAAAGACATAGATGATTTGCTACAAGCAGTGGCAGCTCTACACATTTAAGTGTTTTTTTTTTTGGATTGGTCTTCTTTCCATAGGGAAGACATGCGGACATGCCCCATCAGATCTGTGCTGACTTTCCTCTAAGAGAGGTTGGAGGGACAGTTGTCTCTTTCCACCCTAAAGGTGTGCGTGGCTGCTATTACAGCACATCACATTACACCATATAGGAAATCCCTAGGTTGGCATTATTTATAATCACATTCCTAAGAAATGCTTAAGAGGGTAGGGGATCTGCAGGTTGCCTGGCTTCCTGTCTAGTCTGAAAGATCGCATTTTGCCAGGATCCTGACACAGTCAGTGTTATATGTCAGAGCGTGAGGTTTAGATTCCGACTCGTCTTGTCATTGTTCGGTTCTCGTTTAGAGTCGGAGTCTAAACTTGCATTCTGTGTGGAAGCACATGGCCCTGTTGTGTTTAAATCTGCCATGTGCTCTCCAGTCTTGCGTCATCGCCCTGCCTCCTTGTTTCCTTGTTTAGGTTAATGTCGTGCACCAGTTCACCATTGTTCCCGTTTGTATTTAATTCCCTGGTGTCTGTTGTCCTGTGCTGGTTTGTTCTCGCTCCCTCTCTGCCGGTTTCCCTTGCTCTTGGTCTTGTCCGTTGGTTCAGTCTTGTCTCAGTTGCACTCTCGCCTGTGCTCCATGCCGCAGAGCATTCTTAGTCCGTGTCACGTGCCTGTTGTCGTGTCTTCTCTCCAGAGGTCTGTGATCATCCTGTTGGTGTTCCCCGTCGAGTGTTTTGTCAAGTATACCCTGCTCTTGTTGTGGAGATTTTTCTGTTTGTTTTATTGTGTTATATATTTAGGTGCATATATATATCCATGTGTGTATGTGTATATATATACATGTATATATATATGTATATATATTAATTATTGTTTCTGGCCTATGTTCATATTTGTTTATTTATATTCTTTGTGTTATTTTATGCTCTTGTGTTCCTTGTTGTCGCCCCCTTGTGGGAGGTTTGAGTTGCCCGTTAAAGTGAACCCGTGTTGGGCATGAGTATTTTGTTGAGTTTAAATAAAGTTTTGTTCGAGTCAATCGCTATCTGCACTTGGGTTCAGCCCCGCGCACCCCTGACACAGGTACTGTCTGTGTCCAATGATTGCTTCGGACCGGGTTTTTTCATATTATTCTTAGAGACCTTGTCTGAGCTACATGCCCAAGGTTCCTACGACTCCTTTCGGGGACCAAATGGTGTGCCTGCAGGCCCTCCTATAATCTGAGGAAGACCCAGCCCTCTTCCTGCTGTGTCCACTACATGCTTTGCTAAATTACCTGGACTGCAGGATTTCAGAAGATCTAAACATATCTTTGTCTGATTTGGAAGATCCCCAAACAGAGGCTATCCCATTGGATCAATGTCATTCTACTGGTTTACCAATCTCAGGGTGTGGTGTGCTCCTTGTAGGTACATGCACACTCAGCTAGAGGGATGGCCGTATCTTGGGCACTTACAAAAGGTGCCTTTCTACTAAACATCGATAGAGCTGCAGGCTGGGTAACATCCGATACTTTTACTAGATTTAAAATATGTTGTCACACCCACAAGTTTACAAGGTGATGTAGTGTCATCTGCACCCCCATCATTCTCTAGTTTAAGACAAGCGCAAGACTTATAAAATACACATATAAAGCATTAATAACTGTACACACCTAATGTGTATTCTTTGCTCTTCATTATTTGTACTAGCAATAAAGGATACTTAGTGTTTGTAAGTAAAATACAATAAATCCTTCAATACATTTACTGTATTCCAAATTAAATCAAATTTTCATTTTTTAACTATGTGACATACATACTTGGTCATAAAGCTGTTTGCCGGTTGTACTAGGCTGAATGGCAAACTCCAGCTCAGCATCCATTGTAGTGACACGCACATTTATCTAAGGGCAGAAAATGTATTGCACGCAATAGTAAATGGCATTGTTAAACATTTATAAAATTACAAAAGTAAATTATACATATTAAATTATCTGTCTATATGGTGAGTTACATAAAAAATCTATTTAACACTAAAAACTCAAAATCTCAAGAATTTATTATCAATCAACTATACACCTGAAACTGTATATTACTATTATCATGTGCATCATCACTGTGTATTATGTGTATAATCTGTACCTGTGTAAATTAGAGTGTTGTCACGATACTAAATTTTCTAACTTCAATACGATACCTTGAAAAACATTGATATTCAATACCATTTTCGATACCACAGGGAAAAACAGCCGCAACAGCTAACATGTACCATTCTATTTTTATAACTATTGTCATCAAAGTTTAATAAATACAATAACAAATGTATTGCTTATTGTTCATTAATGTTGGTTAACACATTAACATGTCAAGACCTGAAAGGAGCACAGAGAACCCAAATGCAAGCAGAGGTGAGTTTATTGACAATTGTAATTTCTAGAGCACAAATGACAGTCACAATCCTGGCCCAGGAGATGGGCAGCCAGAGAGACGGGCAGCCAGGCAAGCCGGTCGCGGTCCTGCACTTGCATCTTACTCACAAGCGCTATTTAACCGGAGTGAATGAGAGACAGGCACTGTGGTCACGTGTGCTGTGTGTCAACTTGCTGTTGGAGAGAAGGGAGAGAGTGAAAGGGCCAAAGCTAGACTGCTATTGATACTTCGGGAAATGAGTATTGGTACTGAGTATTGTTATTTATTGAAATATCGATATTGAAATATCGATATTTTAATAAATATCAATATTTTTGACAACACTAGTACATTATTGTGTATTCCCCTTGTGCAAACTGTGTACATTTACTGTGTGTCTTTGTGCATGCTGTGTATATCTTATATGGGCATATCATGGGCATATTGTCTATACTTTGTGTTTCCTGTATACCGTGTATAATGTGTATTGTTTTCTGCATTGTATTCTGCATTGTCTTGAGCTCTCAAGGCTTTCACCACAGCACTTGTGCTGTTGGCGATGTGACAAAGTGATTTGATTTAATTTTGACAGGATACTAGCATGTTGTTAGCATGACTGAAAATGTGACACAGAATGTTGCTAACATACCAGAATATTATGTTTTCGGTCTGTGTATCATGTTACTGCTTGGCTATTTATTTCAAACAGTTTTCATCTGCTATGTGCCTGCACTAGTGTTATGTTAATCTGACTTTAAATAATTTCTTTCTATAAATGAATTTAATAAACTTGGTTACTTGGGAACTTTGCTTTGCTGATAGCCTTTAAGTTAAATCACTTATGATTTTACATGATTAAATGCAAAATGAGGGTGTTATTGTTACAGAGGAGGCTCCTGCACCACCTCCTCCGCACCACCA
Organism: Botia kubotai; assembly: GCA_036877585.1. Taxonomy (NCBI): domain Eukaryota; kingdom Metazoa; phylum Chordata; class Actinopteri; order Cypriniformes; family Botiidae; genus Botia; species Botia kubotai. The sequence continues at coordinate 835 of JAZGTI010007169.1, read as the reverse complement.
GAGGTAACCATCTGCAGAATATTGACCTGTTCCAATTTAGACTACATTTCCCACAATGCCCCATACCAGAAACTGATCACTCCCTAATCACTCTCACCTGTTCCTCATGCACATATTGCGAAGTCTTGATTTGCCCTGGCTATCATTACTAAGCCCACTTTTCCACCCTACCTGTTGATTATCTAAATAAAAGCTGCAAATGGATCCAATTGCTTCTGACCCATCATTACAGTTATTATCCTTATACTAGTCAGACACCGAAAAATGAATTCATGCATTTATGACATCAAGACTTGATTATTGCAATGGACTTTTCTCTCTGTTGCGGTCAGGGAAACATTTCCGTTCTCTAAAGGCGAACACAGAGAGAATGAGGAGGAGCTTCTTCCCGCAGGCCATTCGGGCCCTCAACCAGAACACCTAGGATCTGGACTTTCTGGACATATCCCCACACAACATAACACTCTACCTCAGCCGATGTTGCACAAGCAAATTTGCACTGATTTTGACAACAGAAGTTGACTTAACTTTGAAGTTCAAATGAAAATTGTAAGTCTTGTAACACATGAGCATGTGCAGTATTATTTAACCCCCAGCTTCAGTACCTTGTGGAGCGCCCTTTAGTTTTTATAACTTCTAACAAGCATTTTCTATAAGTGCTGACAAGCTTCTTACACCTCTCGATTGGAATCTTTGCCCATTCTTCACGTGCAAAAGCCTCTAACTCAGTGATGTTTGATGGCTTCCGTGCTGCAACTGCCTTCTTCAAATCCCACCAAAGATTTTCAATTGGATTTAAATCTGGTGACTGAGAAGGCCACTCCAGGACACTCCA
>JAZGTI010007168.1:0-22119 GCA_036877585.1 Botia kubotai | reverse complement strand
TATATATATATATATATATATATATAGCGTCATAAGCCATTCTCTGAATAATTTACGGGCGGTCACCAATTAGTGACCGCCTCTATCCGTGGATGTAGTGGACGCTATGAATTGTTCTTTATAATTGTTTATTTACTATATGTCGTTTGCCGAGAAGGATACTAGCGGCAGTGCTTGAGTCTTTAAAGCGGTATCTTCTTTTAGTGTTGCCTCCAAAACGAGTGAATGCAAACCTCAGTCAGACCCCAGCATGGGAGGGGTGTCAGTCGTTACCGCAGACTTTTACAAGTTTAGGTTATATTCTTCGGCTGTCCATTTTATATGTTCTTTCTTCTTTAACACCGACTTGTAAAATACTTTGGGACGACAAAGCTTTAGATCATCATCGTATCAAGGTAAATGTGGGACTGTGGACAGCGATGATGGGACAGTTGTGCTGGATGTATGGTCAATGACAGGATGGATATCAGAGGGATCCTCTTTACCGCTGCTCTCTTTTATTGCTCTATCTGCGTCTATGTCAAGGTATGTAAAACGCAGTTTCCTTAGCTCACAAACAACAACATTGTCCGTGATTTACTGAGAAAGATAACTAAAAAATGGTTTTATAGTAAAGTTTATCCTTTACGAACAGAAGAAAATTGCTTAAAATGGATTATAAAGAATAAAAATGAATAAAAAAGAATAAAATGTGATCGTAAACAATGTTTTCTATGAAGTAACAATGCTTTCTATTAAGTAAGACTTTCGGATGAAAGTCGACATTTGAAATCATTATTTCATGTTATGGTGCGGTATACTTATACGCACATTGATTCCGTCTGTGTGTATCCATAATCCATCATTTATGACATTTCCAAAGAAAGGCTTGTGGCCGACATTAACGCCATGTGTCACGTGAAAGTGTTTGGCAACTGTTTGTTACAGTAGGCATTAATCTCGTGCGTCTTTGTTCGTTTTATGGCCAAGGTGTACTTTGCCCCGAATATATTTAAGCTTTTTAAATAGGATCTATCCGCCGATAATAAGAGCCGTGCGTATGTAGCATATTAAATGCGGTTTCATACAGTTTTATGTTAATAGGTTGTTTTTTCTTTTATAAAATCGATAAAACCTATTTATGGTCTCATAATTAAAATAAACAACGCACTAATTGATAAAAAAAAACAATAGAAACATTCTTTAACTATTGCCACTGAGAGAATTAACTGTGTGGACGATTCTGTCAAGAAAACTGTCGCACACTGTGCGCCCCAAACAACCCAAGATATAAGTTTGCTTCTTGAGTCTTTCCTTCTTTGTTTCCACAGCCGGAGGGCACAGGGAACATCAGTCTCATTTGTTCACACACCCCGTCTACCCTGCCAACGACGCAACGCCGCAAGCGGTCGCGTCGAGTCGCTCGCAGCGTAGTCGGCGTGTGAGAACCGTTCATTCTCGTTATCACACCCAGCGCACAGTAGCAGTCACGTAATGGCGTGATGGTCATTAAAATACTCTTTGATCTCAGCTGAAAACTGCACAAGCAAAGCCGGTCCACATTATTAACTCGTGTCTTTATGTGACATTTCCATGTCGTAAAGCAACGGATACCCTTTGATAGATTTCCTCCAGGGAGACATCCTCTCTCTGGCAGCTGTTAAAGTTGTGCCTACAACAAAACAGACTCACTCATGCACAAAACACATTTTTCTTAAGTCACCGTTGTAATTAGATTAATTATGGCATAGCCTTTCAATGAAAAACGACCATGGTACACGGTACTGAATTGTTAATATATTCGTGTACAATGTTATTTAAATGGTACTTCAATGCATTTTAACGAAATCCATGTACTACAATGAATGATATTGTTGGTACTTTTGTGATAGTAAGAGAAATGAGCTTACCTTTTTGTCTTCTAGGCAGGACCAAATGTTGTCTACCTGAACACATTGCAGAGCTCAGGTAGGCTATCCTATGAGTCTGTATATGTCATTGTTTGTAAGAGAGTAAATGAAAACGCAAGGTGAAACCCTGTATGACTCCAGTTGTCTGGAATGCCCTTTATTACTTTATAAGCCTATTGTTTATAGGTATTGGCAAAATACCACCATATTGGCACCAGTGGTCCAGCTGACTATGTGCTAACATGTTGCACAGTGGCGCTTTGGGCGAGTCCCAGCTCGAAGTCTTTTCCCTGGCTCTTCCCGGGTTCCCCTTTCTGTCATTCCATGGTTTCCTGTCACTCTATTGTACTGTCAATTAAAACTGTAAGGGACTAAAACACAACTTAAGAAAACACCACCATCTTTGTTGTGTGATTATTTGTTTGGGAAATGACTTTGTGTACCTATTTCACACACATTACTGGTTGCAGCTAAAATGTTACAGTATTTTTTTTGCATCTCCTTCCGTGCCAAAACCACGTCCCTGATTGGCACTATGTCTATTCATCATTAACTTAAGCATTAACTTAAGCTCTTGACAGCTCTCTGCTGTCAATAATGCTTCCTCAGGTAGAGTTAAAGGAATACCGCAGCCACTTCAATCACTTCTCAGACAAAATTACTACAGAGAGAAACACAATATTCAATAGACCTGTAATATGACCTAAGCACATACACATGACAGTGCATGCAGGACAAACAACTGTGCCATTGATGATGTGTTCCTGTAGCTCAGTTGGTAGAACATTGCATTAGCAACGCACAGGTTGTGGGTTTGATTTCCAGGGGGCACAAGTGCTGACGAAATGTATAACTTAAATAAACTGTAAGTCACTTTGGATAAAAGTATCTGTTAAATGCATACATGTAAACGATGAGATCTTTGGATTGAGGACTAACTTGGTTCTGAAAACGCTACCGCTTTAACGTATTTTACGTCATATTTGTGTTCTGTGAACTTTATTGCTTTCCCTACCTTCCAAGCCTGGACAGGTTTGTGAGCTGACATCCTTAGGGCAGGATGCTGGAACACACTCAGCCATCCAACAGAACCGTCAGCCTACTCCCAGTTCATGCTGGGGCAGTGTGAGATTCTTCTGTGATTGCCTCATCTGTAGATTTGTTTTACTTGGGCTAACATCTTTTCCAGCCTCCGCTATTAAGCTTCTCAAATATTTAGTCCCTTGTGATATTTAACATCATTATTCTTGTTGGTGGTCGGTGTCATGGGTTATAACTGTAACACCATGGGAAATAAAAGCAGAGCTCAACCCTGATTCTATTTCAGCAAATTGCTTTATGTGCAGGCCAATGTACAGCATGAAACCTGAGCTCTCACGAGTGTGTGCAAGAAAAGATTGGGGATTGTTGAACTGTGATTGTACATGCATGGAAACTATTTGTAATGCCTAAACAAGTTTATAAACCTGTTAGAGGTGTGTTGTACTTATTTTTATAAGGGTGTTTAGAAGGCCAGTCTTGCTGGTCATTAGAAAAAACAAACAAATCTATTCTTTGTAGTTTTTACTATCTGCTAATAGACGTTTGCTTTTTGTTTCAACACAATGCCTAATCCTCGACTATATACACTGCACATACTATCAGTCATATATTTGAACACACCTACTCATTCTACATTATTACACATTGACTAAAAATGATAAACAAATGAAAACCATTCCATATTTCAGCATCTTTGAAGAAACCTTTGTTATGATTACAGCTCTATATTCTGTCACGCCATTTTTAAACTGTACTGAGTATTGAGTTTCCATATATGCTGGCTACTTGTTGGCTACTTTTTCTTACTTTCCAGTCCATCTCATTCATTTAAAAAAGAAAAGTAATACTTAATTAAATTAGATTCTACAAAACAAGCATTTAAGCATAAGCTTTAAGATGAGGTTTTCATAAGAAGCACGAATTGATTTAGTAAAGTGTGTCTATGTTTTTAATTAGTAATTTATATTTTGTGCTTTTGAAAACGTGCTGATCTCTGCAACCCCTTGATTTTATTTTACAGCTGAAAACCTTAATGATGTTATGATGAAAAGGTTTTTGTTTGATATTTGTCAAATAAATATGACATCCTCGTCTGCTCCCTCTGATAGATTCAAATCAAGACAATCATAATGGATGGAGATTATAAAACAGCTCACAGTGCAATACTCTGCTGACAAATATGCAATGCTTGTTATTAAGATGTGGAATGTAAGTGTGTCAGGTTTCTTTCAGTATGTTGTTTACAAAAATGTTTGTAATGATGACAGAGGAATGTAATAGAGTTTCAGTGGCTAGATTTGCCTTGCTTCAGCTCTAATATGCTTATCTTACCCATTCAGGATGTCAGCCTCTCCATCACCTGTCTATAAGTATTTTGTCTCAGCTAACTAAATCATTGCTAAAATGATCTACACAAGCAGAGGCAGGGCTGGCCTGGATTTGCATGATGGCAGGTGCAAATACTTTTGTGGTGTTGCTGCTTTTTCTAAGAATATGTGTAATACAGAAGGCTTTATGAAGATATAGATGGTCTCCACTCCTTCTCCCTGAGGGTTTTGCACCTGGCCCTGATCTACAGAGAAGGCTAGCACATACTAACCTCAGTTTGACCCTGCACAGTACTGTCTGGTCTTATGAGCATTCAACACAAAAATGTAAGAATGCTATTCCTGGCATTCATTTATGGTGGATTACAGAACAGTTTTATACAATAATTTTAACAGAAATGAATGTAATGATGTCATACTTTAAGGATACGGTTGCCTTAAAATTAGGGTGTGTCATTTTTGCACCAGCAATGACATCAAACAGAAGTGCAAAAGTAATCATTGTTTTCCAAACAACCCTGAAACCCTTTCTTTATCATTCCTTAGTTGGACAAACAGATAATCCTATCCAAAAGTCATGCCTTTGGTTGAGCCATTTTTGTTATGTTTGGCCTAGTCGGCCACTTAACCCTTAAAAAGCACTCTTGAGATCACTTTGAAAAGATCATTTTTAAATGCTACCTCACCCCCCAATAAAGTTACTCTATTCGTTATTCGTCTCTTCAAAAGATCTTAGACGCTAGTTAATCTTGCTCTACAATAGTGGGCACAAAGCCCACTCTCCATTCATACGTCCTAAAATTTAATAAAACAGACTGGCAACATATTGAGAACAGTTTACACTTCAGTTATTATGTTATAATTCTAAATGAATTGTTGCTGGGTCACGATAAATCATTAATTTGGATTTTCATCATAACTGTAACTGGCTGTATGCTACCCATGAATTTCTTAAGAGAACGCTCTTTTATAAGAGATTTGGCTAGATCACATAGTTAGGCCAAACCAATGCAAACAAATAAACATAGATTGGCATTCATAATACTGATGTGTATTATGTGAGAAATGATGTGCGAAATATTATATCAGTATTGTTTACTAATCCACATGTACAGACACACACACGTTTGTTTTCTCATGTGGGGAATTTTGATTTCTTTTGTTTTGAAAAAACCCTTATTGGAACTTTTCAATTTTCATATTACAATGTCATTATAACGTTATTTAACATGTTTATGAAGCTGTTTACCATGTAGGGGCCATTGGCACAATGTAGGTGATTTTAGATTTACTGTCCTAGTGGGCACGTTTGGTCCCTAGAAAAATCCTGACTCACACACACAAACTCACTTCACTTCAAGGGCATTTGGGTGAGTGACTCATCATAGTGGGTCCTCAAAAGTCTCGCTGTTCCAGCAGTGCAGCAAGCCATCATTAGTATTGCACAGCAAACTGCTGTCCCCACCCTCTGCACCCAGATTAGTGACTGCAGGGGTTTTCACTCATAGAGTTAAATGTAAAAACAGAAGACACTAATAGGACCTCCTGCAGTGTGGAACACCTGCAGCTTTGAGATAACGCTCATTTCAAGCGATACTCTTACATTTTTCATGACAGCGTTTTAAGGAGTTGACCTTCATTTGCACAGTATAACAGTGTCTTTTATGCCTCTTCAAAGGCATTTATCTCATAAAACAAACACTGAATGTAACTTATAAAGTGTGTGTTTCTCATAGGTCCTCTATCCTGTACTGAGGGCTTCACTGAGCTGGGTTATTACAACGGATCGGTGTCCCAGACGGATTCTGGCTTTGCCTGTCTTAAATGGACTGAGTTTCCAGACTACATACAGCAGTACCCCAACCGTGGGCTGGGCAACCACAGCTACTGTAGGAACCCTGATCGTGAATCCAACCCCTGGTGTTTTTTTAGACAGAGGTCAGGAGCCATTGGCTGGGCCTACTGCGATTGTCACCAGGGTGAGCCATCCGTTATGGCTTTTGTACATTGTTATTTTAATGAAAGATGCATTTTAATTTTAGTAGCTTTTTCTGTTACCTTCATTTGAAAGTGATATTGAAGATCATTGAATTTCGACAGTGAGAGTCATTTACAAACTGTGTAAAACAATTGTTTCTAAAAAGGTCCAGCCCTTCAGTTTGTTTCTACAAAATGTTGAGCAGACCATCAGTTGTAGTAGTTATAGTCTTACCTCATTCGACCTAGGCATGATCTCACTATGACTGTAGAATGTGCTGTTGTGTTAATTTGTCTATGTGTCTAATTTAATGTGTGCTGGTGAGTATTACTGTCATATTATTATAGAAGTTGTTGTACAGTAAACTGGGTGACATTTATTGCTATTATGACAGAAACTCAAGAATACTGTCTGTCAAGGATACTGTCTGTCTTCTCTTTTTATTGTCCTCTGTTAATCTTCCTATGAAGCCTTTATTACCTAATCATCAATTAGACTAATGACACTTACGTTGATGTGTCCATTCGTTACTCGGTGGTAATCTGGTCCCCAATCGGAAAATGTCTGTTCACCCTCTGTATGTTTTTGTGCTGGTCTGTCATTGGCTTCCTGTACCTGCAGGAATATAGTGACTCTAGTTAATGGGAAGATGGTGTTAAAATCTCGTTGTCTTGTCTGTGAGTGCTGTGATTATCTGTCTCTCTCCTCATTTTCTTTTTAAGCAAAAACTACACAGTTACAGACTCAAGCGATAAGAGTGTGTTTATGTAAATTCATGCCTGCGAGGATGATGTGTGGCGACAGCATCATAATTTGCGCAGTTAGCAAATGTCTCTTATCTAATTACTCTGTATTAATTACAGAGAGATCATTCACCGAGTCTGTATGCTGCAAAAATAATTTCTGATAAGTATCTGTGTCTTGTTTTCTAAATATCTTTATATTCTGCTTTCCTAATATCTGCCTTTTCATTTAGCCCATATGTTGTTTATTCGCATTGGTCTGATTAGACAAATCGCACATAAAACCGAATTGATTTCTCATGATAAACAATTGTTGCAGCGTGAACATGACTTTACGATGCAATATTTAAATCACTTAATGTATACTTACCTGTACAGGTGCGACACGGTTGGTGGGAGGTTCATCCAATAAGAGTGGCCGTCTCGAGGTGTACCTGAATGGCCGTTGGGGAGCAGTGTGTGACACCCACCTGACTGACCGAGACGCCAGTGTCATCTGTAGACAACTAAGACTTGGGTGTGAAATGCAAATTTCATTTGTTTATCGTTAGAGGCTCTTTAATGATTTACACACAGTATGTGCAGTCATTTAATTTTTTGCTAATACGGAACAGGGAAATTGGCACTGCACTTCGACACTCTTACTTTGGACCAGGTTCCGGTCTTTTCCATTTTGAACGTCTTGGCTGCCATGGCAATGAAAATTCTCTGCTGGAGTGCCGAAGCAGGAAATATGTCTCTGGTGACTGTAACCATGGCAATGAGGCCGGGGTGATTTGTGCTGTACCTGAGGGTAAGTTTGTTTTATTTGTGTCGGGCATCATAACGATTAATATTTCTCCGTCTTTATTTACTTTATTTACACTGTATCATTTCATTTTTGTTTTTTATAAGCATTTCTTTATTATTTTTTGCTCTGTGCTATGAGTATTCAGAAAGTAGTTAGTTGCTCTGCAACTATGTAGCATCTGCAAATGAACAATAGTGATCTTTTCCTTATCAGTTTTGTATTTTTTTAAACCACCTGGTTCCAATGTCATTTAAACTGGATGTTTTAAGTCAGTTCCCTTAGAATTACCTGTGTCCTAGCAGAGTGCAGTGTAGTTCAATATATTTTCTATGGACATATTCCACTAACATTTGACAGCTAACAAGGCCCAAAATACTAAGAAATTTTCTCAAATAAGGAAAAGTTATCTTGGTCACATGTTCTTAAATTTCACTTCTAACAAGTGACAGTTTATAAAAGAAACAGCTGAGCTTCCTGTATCTGGTCAGACGTTTTGTAGCGTTCGCAAGTTATACTTTAAAATAGAGATACAATTTGGAAAGGCCTTCTGTGGCGCTAAATGGAGACAGAATTCATTTAATGTGAGAGACAGGGGTGGGGTCATAAACAGTGTGCATGTAATGTGTTGGGGTTGCCGGAACAGGGTCGGGTATATTTAGAGAGAGCTGTGAATTATTCACACAGAAACATTAGAAAGGAAAAAGCAATTTGAGAGCTCTTTGAGGCTTAGCCAGGGGTCCTTAAATATGTCCCCATACTACGTGCGTACACACACACATATGTTTCAAAGCATTCCTCCATATGTGCATGATAGCTTGTAACAGAAATCACCTGCTAAAGCATATATAAGCATATATGATTTAATTTTTAACTATAGTTTTGAATATGAGGTGAAATCTCTAGGATTCAGTAAGATCTGATAAAATGAGACAGGGAACACACATACTGATAAAATGCACCTTGAATGCATTGTAAGTCGCTTTACATATAAAAATAAAGGCGTTTAAAAAAGGATTGAAGCAAATATCAAATACATACATTTATGTGTATTAACCAAACACTGACAATTATGTTCTTGCCACAATCCGCTGCAGTTCTGATATGTCGAATGATAAGATTGTTTTGTTTAGGCAATGGTGCCCCCCTGAGGCTCGTGGGAGGGCTTGAGGATTTCGAGGGACGTGTGGAGGTCTACCATAACGGGAGGTGGGGCACTATTTGCGATGATGAATGGGATGATATTGATGCTGAAGTGGTCTGCAGGCAGCTGGGATTGGGGTAAATCATATAAGTGTATATTTGTGTCTTACAGCGTTAATACAAGAACAACTATTTAACCATTGATTTTAATCTTGCTTGATATATATTTGAGTTTTACTGAGTTAAACTATTGTCAAGATGTGTCTGTGCCTTTATATGTTATATTTAGAAATGCTTTGCACAAATTGTTTGGCTTAAAGTATTTACAAGCCCTAAGAGACACTGCTGATGTCATGCACAAATCTGAGTGCTTGACTGCTGAAAGGACAGTCTTTATATATATATACACACACTGTGAGTGAACTTTATTAATATAGATGAGTAGAAGGAGTGTATACATGATTAATGAGGTGAAGGAGGTGAAGTCACAGATTTGACTTTTTGTCATGCAAGTACATGCAAACAGTTATACTTCTTCCTGAAATAACAGCAGATCTACACCAGCTTACACACAAGCGCGTACACACATAGACCTCAATTAACTTTAATGTTCCCTTCTGCTTGATCTACTTTCACATTTAATCTCACCTTACACTGCAAAACATGATTTATGTCCTGTAATGAATATCCCCAGCTAACAAGTTTAGATTGTAAGGACGCCTCCCAGACATTTTTTGTTGAAAATGTTATTTTGAATGTTCTAGTAACTTCAAAATGTCAAGTTTTTAGATTTTGAATGAATGTTTTTGCTTGAATATAAGAACATTCAAACATTTTTTCAAATTCGGTAACGTTTTTAAAACGATTTAAAAATAACATTTTTGATATACATGATGTATTACATTAAACAAGTTCTACTAACGTTACAGCAAAAAAGTTTTTTAAACTTTGAGAGAACTTTTATAGAACATTAGCCAGTGTTTCTAGAACGTTCCGTGTTGTCTTCTTGTTTATGCTGCAGAACATCCGGTAGTTTTCAGTCATTAAACTATTAATATGGACTGCTTTCTCCAAGTTTTAAATGTAACAAATATATGTTGATTATAGCTTTGATGACAGAATGAATAATATGCAAACGTGTTTGTTTTTCAGTGGTGTGCCAAAGGCGTGGACGTGGGCGCACTTTGGCCAGGGCACTGGGCCTATCTTACTGGATGGGGTGCACTGCACAGGTAATGAGCTGTCTCTTGAGGAATGTCCTCACGCACCCTGGGGCCGGCACAACTGTGACCACATGGAGGACTCTGGAGTGTCTTGCAACCCATTTACAGGTGCTAATGTCATGAACTTTGTAACAGTAACAGCACCCCCAGCTAAAATTTTAGGCCCAGCTAACATTTCCAATAAATAGCAAAATCATTAAAATGTTATTATAAATGTTCTAGCAATGTTGTATTAACATTATTTCTTTGTTATAGGAACATTATTCAAAGATGTTTTAATTCTGTAATGTATTTAAAATAACAACTAACAACTTAAGAATAACTTTTTGACATGATATATAATGTTAAAAAGTTCTACTAATGTTACTGCAAGAATGTTTTTGATAACTTTGAGAGAACTTTTAGAGAATGTTCAGAGAATGTTCTGCAAACATTCTGTGAACATTTCCTATTAGCTTATTTGTTTATAACAATACATTTCTTAACAGTAGGCATATTGATGTTGCTGTAGATGGAGTCTTGCGCTTAGTAGGAGCTGATAGCCCATGGGAAGGACGTCTTGAGGTGTATCATGCTGGAGAATGGGGCACAGTGTGTGATGACAACTGGACACCACGTCATGCACAGGTGGTGTGTCGACAGCTCGGTTACAGGTAGCTTGTTTATTTGTTTGTTTCCTCAGTCTCAGGAAATCAGGAATGTAAGATTGCATACACTGAGAAAACACTTGGATATGAATGATTTATTCAGCTGAAAAGTTAAAGCTGCAATGCGTAACAAAAAAAGAGATAAAAATGAAAAATCAGTTATTGAGCAAATACCTGACATGATCTCCTTACCTTACCAATTTGCGACGGTTTATAACAATGATTTATAATTTGATCTGTCGGGTCAGATTTCCTAGGACGTGTCAGTTTGTATTCATTTGACAGTAACTATGAAAGTACTTAAAGTAACCTGCAATTGTATGTCATAAACAGACATGGCAGTAGAGAGGATTGCAGCATTAAGAAGTTCAGTTTGTGAGTTGTTGCTGCAATTCTGCTCTTTGTCCAACAGAGGGCGTGCTGAGTTGGCTCCAGATGGGATGTATGGCCAGGGTACAGGTCTAATCCTGCTGGATGAGGTGAAATGTGAGGGGGGTGAAAGCTCTCTGCTGGATTGTGCTCATGGTGAGTGGGGGCAGCATGACTGCTCTCATAGTGAAGATGTGGGCATACGCTGTGAACGAGGACATAACAATGAAATTCCTGAAGTGGCTCCTGCCACAGGTGCGTAAACTCTGTATAAAATACTGTTACCAGTTTTATTAACATCAAGTATAACACTAGGCCTTACCCAGATGCAACACAATAAATTAACAATATAAATACTTAAAAATTATAAATCCTTTCTTAATCTGAGTATAATGGGTTGCAATAAGTGACAAAAACTGCCCCTTAAAGATAAAGTTTGTCATTTTTATATCACTAACCACACCAGACAGATTTGTAAACAATAATAGTTTTAAGTACTCAATATTGTATTGGCTGGGCAAACAGATTTTTGTCTTAACACAATTCAATTCCATTGAATAAGCCTGTTTATATTGTCTATTTATATCGTATTGTTGTGTATATTTATGTGTATTTATTGTCATATTCTTAAACTGCACTGCTGCTTGATACATGAGTACATGAGATACATAAGACTACTAAGGACATGAGATTTCCACTACTTGTACACCTGTGTCAATGTAAAAAGAGAATTAAATACAGCTTTCCTGTAGCTCAGTGGTTAGAGCATGGCGTTAACAACGCCAAGGTCATGGGTTCGATCCCAGGGATTGCACATACTTAGAAACAATGTGTAGTATAATGCAATGTAAGTCGCTTTGGATAAAAGCGTCTGCCAAATGCATAAATAATAATAAGTAAATAAATAGAGCCAGTGTTAGTAGGTCTTGTCTAGTCGGTCCACTTAAGGATATAGATTGCAATTCTGTTTGATTACTCTAGTGGTGCATAAATTATACACCTCACAATTCTCCATTTAAAAAGCTGTTTTGAAGTGTAACTAATTTCATTCCTAATCATATATTTATAAATAATTGACAGAGGTCCATCTTTATTGGTCTTGTTACGCTGTGGTTCCAGGTCCCCTGGTAAGGTTGGTGGATGGTGAGAGCCGAAAGGAGGGGCGTGTGGAGGTGTTTATTAATGGTCAATGGGGTAGTGTGTGTGATGATGGCTGGAATGACATCAATGCAGGAGTGGTCTGCAGACAGCTGGGGTTCATGTAAGCATGTTTCATTTGATATGCGGGATATAGATTCTGGTCCAAACCTTCAGACACGGTTAATCTGTTCCCCTTTCCAATCCTCTTCAATATCAGTGGGGTCTCTAAGGCCCGTTCCGTGGCTTATTTCGGCGAGGGCCAGGGACCCATCCATCTGGATAATGTGAAGTGTGTTGGGACCGAGGCTTCGCTGGGGGAATGTTCAGCTGTGGGTGCCGACGCTCATGACTGCAGGCACAGTGAGGATGCAGGAGTCATATGTGACTACAGCACTGAGCCTGTGAAGGACAGTGTCATGGGAAAGCAGCAATGTGGTCTGAAGCCCAACACACAGAGACGCAGGAGGAGGATTATTGGAGGAGATAAATCTCTACGGTAGTGAACATAATCCATGTCATGGTTTCATTTAATCAATAACATTGTTTCTTTAACTATGCATTGTATATATTACTGTTTATTGTTTAGTGCAAAGTTGTAATTAAGCAATATGGCACCGTGCTTCCATGGGAACTGTATATCATTTCTACTTTTACAATCACATTAAGAAGAATGGCTTCTTTATGGCATGTTTAATGTATAAGTTGTGTTGCTGTATTAAGCATTTTATTCCTCATTGTAAAAGCTATTTTATTCTTTTGCAAGCCCATGTGTTTGATTGTACACAGCAAATTGAGTTTTGAGTTAAGGCCTCATTTAGGCATTAACATTAACTTTCCTTTACAAGTATATTTAATCCTGTGCATATGCACCGTTTAAACTGTCATAAAAAGCATCTGTTGCTATTGTGTAGGGGGGACTGGCCATGGCAGGTATCTCTGTGGCTGAGGTCGCAGTCGAAAGGCACCCATCCGCTTTGTGGGGCAACTCTCATCAATTCCTGTTGGGTTGTTACTGCAGCTCATTGCTTTAAGAGGTGAGAGAGACTTTACTGACATCTAGTGGCTGTATATGGAATGACAAACGCTTTTCGTTAAAATGCATTTTATTTATGTCAAATGTAATAAATAACCCTGTTTTCGTTTCCATTCATTGCGCTGTTTGTCGCTGTTTTCTTGTTTTTTTTGGTTATTTTCATTACCTCTGTTTTTCTCTCAAACCTCTTTCAGGTTTGGCTCAGACCCCTCCCGTTACGTGTTGAGGCTCGGTGACTACCACACAGAGGAGAGAGACGATTTTGAGCGTACTCTCTCTCCCGAGCGAATCGTCATCCACAGGAAGTACCACAGCCAGGGCTGGGAGTATGATATTGCCTTACTGAAGCTGAAGGGTACAGAGGAGAGCTGTGTAGCCTTTAACCCACACACCAGTGCAGTTTGTCTTCCAGATCAAAGCAAAAAGAGGGGCAAGAGGCCCATTGCCTGTGTTATCACTGGCTGGGGAATTACAGGTACTGCACATTTAAGTTTCAATACACAATCCAAAACGATTATGATGGCATCTAATATCGCTTAGAAAAAAGACAATAGCATCAAGTTTGTATCCATCTGTAAATTTTCGAATATTATGTATTATACGTATAAAATGAACTAAAGCCCAGTTTTGGAACAATTATCACATTTGCACTACATTCAATTTAATACCAGCTGTAAACATGTTTATGGTGAATATCAAAGAACTCTAAGGTGATGTAATGACAATGTTCCAATGGCATCATTTCCTGTTCTCTTGTTATGTCCATTAGACTCAGAGTATTCCCGAACGCTACTGCAGGCCTGGGTTCCCTTACTGCCCTCTTGGAAGTGTAAAAAACGTTACGGCAGTCGCTTCACCAGCCGCATGTTGTGTGCCGGCAGCTTGTCAAACCGTCGCCGTGTAGACAGTTGTCAGGGGGACAGTGGGGGGCCGCTGGTGTGCCAGGGTGAGGGGGGCCACTGGATGCTCACAGGAATCATCTCCTGGGGTCATGGCTGTGGTGACCCCACCTATCCTGGTGTATATACACGGGTCAGCAGGTTTCTGAAGTGGATTGAGAAAGTCACTCACAGTCCTGCCAAAGTGTGATATATATTTAGTCGAATGCCTATGAATGGTTTGTCAGCTGGCTATTGGCTGGTTGGATCCCGTTTTAAGTGTTGCACATTTGATTTTTTGCACCATGCCATTTCAGTTCCATTTCTCGACACTTGAAGAAACACTCATAAACATGCACAGGAATGTGAAGTCACAGATCTAAGAAGTGGGCAGTATGATGTTAATGGGTAATATAATGTGAAGTGTTCTTCAGGATTGGAAGGTCTTTGATGGATAGACCTTTGTAAATATGTCATTTTGCACTAATTAGCATGCCATACATGTGGAACATTTGTGGGAGTTCTGTGACCTGACTGTTCCTGGATCAGGTTCTTACATTAGATAACAATGCACTTACATATTTATACATAATGGACTTAATTATCTGTTGTGCTGGAAGGTAAGGAACCACTTGTATATATCACATGTAAGGATTCATGAACATTCCACTTGTGTATGAGTCAAAAACATTCTGGTTGTTTGTACTCTTGTTGAAGGTATACCATAGGGTACGTTTCATCAACATTTTGTCATGTTTGCTATGCATATTTTTAAGGGGAATGCTGTTTTGGAAAACCTGTGACAGTTTTTTTTCTATTACATATGACAATGCAACATTTTTCTTAAGTTTCCCAAGAAATGGTATGATAATATCAGTGATAGAGTGATAATCAGATGAATGAAGTAGTGCATAACAGGATAAAAGTTGCAATACCAACAGACTAACATCCAGGGAACAAGACTTGCATATTAATTCGAGGTCTGAGCTTAAAACTGCACCCTACAGTGCCAGATAAATAAATGTGATGGGGAGGAGGGAAGTGACATAAGACATATTTTAAATTTGCTGCTGAGTGAGAGATGTAATCTGCTACCATCTGTCAGTGACACTAATATATGGTTGAGCTACAAGGGACTTGGGTAATATGTTACATTGTTATCTCCTTCGGTTTTCTCTGTTTCTGTAGCAAGGCAAACGCCTATGCTTTTGGTATTTTTTCCATAACAAGACGTTACAGGCTTATTGTCAGAAATGTTTAGACACCAAATTACCAATACACTGAACAGCTGATATGAATGACTGTCCGTTATTTTCTTGTAGTTGGAATTATGATGGCAAGCAAAAATAAACGCATACCATAATTTTCTTTCTCCAGCATTGCGTTTGTATTAGTTTTTTCAATCAATGTTCTTTGTCCACATAAGCTACATTGTAACATTTCCTGTAGCTCAGTGGTTAGAGCATGGCGTTAATAACGTCAAGGTCATGGGTTCGAGGGATTGCACATACTCAAAATCAATGTATAGTATTATACAATGTAAGTCGCTTTGGATAAAAGCGTCTGCCAAATGCGTAAATGTAAACATTTAATAAAAATACATAATATGAATACGTTTTCAATTTGTATTAATGGCGAAATAAAAAACAACGACTATTTGTCACACAATACAACAATATTACATTACATTAAATAAATCATGTGCACGTTTATTGATATTTTGTAGCATAATATTCTTCATCATACGATGTATAATAGCAGTCCAAGTTACCCATTATGGATTTCTTTACATTTGGATGTATCCTAAATAACATATTTGCATTGCTGAGTGCAATTACTTTAAATGCAAGATTTACAGTGCATTTAAAGTCCAAAGACAAAATCCTCTGAAAAGAGAGGCTTTGTTTTACTACTGTCTGGTTTTAATGTCGAGCGGAAGTGCGGATCAGCTGATGCTGGAGAGCCATCTTCATCTTCCCGAGCCGCGGAGAGGAGGGGGGTAGGACAGAGAAAGAACAGGGGGATTTCGACTCCAGGTTGAGGGCTTAAAAAGACATTTTGGATCCAAGGAGCCGGGAGTTCGTCGTGGGAAAAGAGAGAGGAACTTACGATCGGAGGACTAGAAAGGAACCGGCCGGTGGCACATCAAGACGCGCGGATGACAAGCTTTTACATACAAAGGAAAATAATTACATTGAAGGGGCAGCTAGATTTGGCATAAATAAAATTAAATATCTTACCGTATATGGACATCTGGCCCGGTCGAGGGGTCAGATCTGCTGTTGATTTAATTATTAAGTGACATTGAGATATAAAAACACTGGTCGGTCGTTTGTTTTGGGCAACTAGTGGCCATGAACGAGTCGGATTAGGGACCAAGGCTTTCGTGCCAAAACATAAAAACAGTGTTATTCTATGTGGTCGTGTGTAAAGATATAGCAAAGATTGTGTCAGCAGGTGATGTCGGGTTGTTTGTCATGTTTTTGGACGCAGGAGTCTGAAGGGTTGGGTTTTTAGGCTAGCCGGAAAGCTAGCAGGCTAACCGACTAGCCTCTCTGAGTTAGCAAATACACCTCGACCAGTGGGGTCGAAC
The DNA here is from genome assembly GCA_036877585.1 of Botia kubotai. Lineage (NCBI taxonomy): Eukaryota > Metazoa > Chordata > Actinopteri > Cypriniformes > Botiidae > Botia > Botia kubotai. The sequence continues at coordinate 5,327 of JAZGTI010007168.1, read as the reverse complement.
AAAAATAACCGTTTTTGGGTTCAGTGGGTTCACGACTGTAATCTAGCCTTATTTAAACGAAATAACCCCGTTGAGGGTCACTGGTTTTACTTCGAGATCCGTTTTCTTTCATTGTTTTTCTTATAAGCCGTGGGGCTGTCGTGGGACTCAAGAATCAGCTGATAGGACAAACAGAGGAGGGGGGATTGAATTAAAACCGAGTAAAATAAATAACTTATGCTTTCTGAAAATGATGAAACTTTACTAACAACTGTTTACACGAGAGTGGGTAACTGCAGATCAGACCACTTACTGTGTAGTTTGCAAACTAAAGAACCGTAATAAGAGGCTAATTTCAGACAGCTAGAGAGTTGGGGCCTAATTGTGTTTTTTTTTTCTATTTGTAACTAAGGCCATAGAAAATTCAACTGAGATTCAGTTTCAGCTGAGGTCCAACCAGTACATACTCCTCATAAGTGTTTTTTTTATCTTTTGAGTCCACGTTGGGAATCAACTTTTCAGTCACAGTTAATGCAAGTTAATTCATTGTGAATGAAGATCTATATATTTTATAAGACTTCACTTTTTCCAAACATGGGTTGTGTCACTTGGATCGTTTAAATAAGACCTCCTATCATCTCTAACAAATGACAAACATTTTAAAACCATGGATTAATTTCACATAACTGGATGTCTTATATAGAACCGCAGTGATGTGCTCTATTTTGACACCTTGAATACATATATTTTTAGGAAACAGACATTAGTGTTGCGGTTTTCTTCCTACACACTGTTTGGTTTGAGCGTGAGTTTCCCCTCCCCCCGCTGTAACTCGCCCTAGTGCGAGTGTCAGCCTTTCAAAACAACAAAAGCAAAGAGCCACGTTGAGTTGGGGTGTTCGGCTCTGCGAGAACTGCACCCGGCGAATGTGATGGAACTAATGTTCGCCGAATGGGAAGACGGAGAGAGGTTCTCCTTTGAAGACTCGGACCGTTTTGAGGAAGACTCTCTTTGCTCATTCATATCAGAAGCAGAAAGTCTTTGCCAGAACTGGAGAGGATGGAGGAAGCAGTCTGCCGGTCCAAATTCACCAACGGTGAAGATAAAAGGTAAGGAAAGATTGTCTGTGTGTACTGTTGAGTGGTTTATGTGCTGTCATTTTAATGCGATGCTTTTTAGCTGCACCTTTTGACTCTAGAATGTATTATTATCGTATGGACACTGTCACGTGACTTCCATGACCGTGTCCAAAACCCCCATGTCAAACTATATAAACCTACTTTGATCATTTACTTGAGACACAGATCCAGAAGAGCAATTTCCCATTTGTTTTGTGTGCACAAGCTTTTGTGACTCCTATTATAGTACTATTTTTTCAGTAAATTATAACCATATATGACAAAGCCAGAGATCTGCCCAGGATCATGAAATGAAAAAGAAAAATCACATTGAAAGCAACAGACAAGTAATACCCATAACCAAAGTAAAATGTAGAGAGATACCAACTTAAACTTTCAAATGATCTGATAGGGTCTCTGTAAGGTGTAACCAAAAAAATTATTTTTGCTGACAAAGCTTAAGATAACAGGCTTGTTTCATACATAGGTGTCTTTGAAAAGGGCAAAACATCTGGTTACAATAATTCTTTAACCTACGTTGTAAAACTAAATCATTGAGACTGCAGCATGAGTTTAGAAACAAGTTTAGAAACAGCAATAAGTGCACTCATGGGGCAGTCGGTCAGTATTACTGAAGTTCTTTATGCCACAGGAACTCCTGCCCAGCAAAGGCCCCTGTTCATGTGTAGAGAGTGTTGTCAGCTAAAGACAGACTTCTGTGAGCTGAGTGTACCATTTATAATGTTAGATAACTTTGGGGGTTTGGACAGGGAGGCCTTGTGTGCTGGTAGTGGTGTTTAGATTAAGAGAGTGAGTGAGAGTTGAGGGGGGTTGGGTGGAGTGTAGCAGAGGGTTTTAAAAAGAGCTTTGTCTTGTGCAGGTCACTGCCTCAGAGCAGAAAATTGTGGTTAAAAACACATTTGATCTATCTGCCTAATGTTGCTGATCTTGCACAGTCCGGTTGAAGACATTAAATCCCCTGCTTTTCATCCAGGTCTGTTCTGAAAGTAAAGCAGAGGTATTTCACGTGACCAGAGGCTCATTTTCTTGGCGTAGGAACTGAGACATCACGTTTGCTGAGACGTGGCTGTTTATATAGCACTCTGTAAGCTTGGTGTCTTTGTTCTCTTGTTGTCGGGCGGCGGGCGGTGGGGTTTGGAGCAGTGGGACAGCAGGCTGTGTATGAGTCTGTCTCACCTATTCACTGATTAACAAAAGACAAAGCCGTCTAGCAGCCTATGTTAACTCCTCTGCTGTTGATCACCATGGTTTAGTCAGCCAAGACTGGCTATGAGTATTACCTGATTCATTGGGATCACACACGCATGTATTGTTGCCGAGCAGCTGTTTGTTGGCTATATTTTAATGAGTCACCTGTCCCCAGTGTAGTTTCTATGACTCCCACGTTCAGTCTTTAACATATTCTTGTGTTATCTTGTGGTCTGTGTAATTTATCATCAAGTTAGTTTACCATTTTGTTTCTGGTTTCAAAACGGTTGTTGGTTAAGATTATGTGGGTGTTTTGTAATGTGGTGGGATTCTGCTTTTTGATCGACACATTTCTATGCCCTTTCATTTTTAATGCTTTGCCTTACAGCTAAAATATTAGTATTTGTAGATGATGTTGTTTTGTAATAGTTTTGCATTCTCTTATTTTGCAGTTCTTGTTTGACAATTCTTAAAAATTGCACTTTTTGGATATGTGTAATTGATTTAATCAAAGCTAAAGCACAATGCATAGCTTGTTAAATTTCTTATCATATTAGTACGGTTAACATTTTAACACTTTGTGTTAATATATATGCATATGTGCTAATACATGCATGTTTTGATTTCACAGTTTACAGGTAAAACAATAAACTTGATTCAATTTGGAACCCTTATGACAAAGTAAAAATGTATAGCTACAGAAATGTATGCATGTTGATCAACACAATCCTCCAGCCATGCTGTAATACACAATATAATAACAGCTATGATGTAAAACACTGTCTACTGTGTATATTGCTGAGGCCAACACCCAAGTAAGCTAAATAGGTTTATTTGTGAGGGACTGCATGTTTTATTTTAAGGATGATTTATCTGTCACAATATACTGTATATGGTGGCTTCTTGTAACTGTTGCTTGATCATAAGACCTTCGTTAAATAGAGCTTTTTGAATGAGGTCACTGAGTGGTTATTGTAGGGTGTTACAGGGATGGAGTATGGAGTGAGGTATCAGAGCAGTGTCCCTGGATGTAATGTGAGATCTAGCTGTGAGGCGATGGCGTGCAGCGGGTTACAGTGCTGTTGCCTCAAGCTCTATTATAATAATGACCTCCCGATGTTGGTTTTTCATTTCAGATGGACCACAGTGATATCTAGTGAAGTCGTTATGGGTCATTACAGCCCTATATCTCATTACAGAAAATTACAAATTTGTTAAATTAGAACTAGCCAGCCAGTCCCTTAGGAGAAATCTTCCATCCGAGATCTCCTGACTTCTTTTTTTAAATGAAAGCTGCCGCTAAAACCTGTGGATTAATTTATTTTAGGCACAAATACTCTGTGAAGTTGAAGGAGTGTCTTTTAGTCTGAGTGTTTTTCATGCTGGCAGCCTAGCTACTCTTATCTTTTGTTGGAGAAAATTGGTGACTTGAATCCAGGACCCTGTAGGATACTCGAACCCCCCCACCTCTCTGCAGTCAGAATTCAGGCCCAGTTGGCAGCTGTCCTGTTTTCTCTCTATTTAGCTTTGAGTGTATATGAGCAATCTGGCTTTGGAACAAAAAGCTTAATGTCTTGAACCTCAGTTCTCAGTCCTTTTCAACTTGTTTGATAAATGACTAGCGTAAACTGCAGCCATTTTGTGAATGTTGTTTAAACTTTCCATCTGTGATTCTTTGAATGTTTTCGATTGTATAACACGGAGCTGGTTTGAAATGTATGTGACAGGAAAAAGTTGATGTGCTTACACCTATATTTTTGTCTATTGATAATATAAATTTTACTCTTTGAGCATGTGTTGTAGTTTACCAGAAGCTGAAACAGTGAACACCAGCATAAAGACTCATGTATATGCCTTTATTTTGTAGATGGACAAGTCATCCCTTTGGTGGAGCTGTCAGCCAAACAGGTGGCATTCCATATTCCCTTTGAGGTGGTGGAAAAGGTCTATCCTCCTGTCCCAGAGCAGCTGCAATTGCGGATTGCATACTGGAGCTTCCCAGAGAATGAAGAGGACATCAGGTGAAACCCCACCCACCTTTTAACAGCTGTGTGTGTGCAGGAAATACATTATAGTCACATGATTTTAAACACTTGGAATTTTATAGTGAGTGAAAGTGGAGCACCGGATTACCTTTAAGACTAATTTTGAAAGCACCGCATTACCGGCATACTTTACAATGTGACAAGACGTTGGATGACTAAATGGGTGCTTTAATCTCCCTCTTCTTCTTGTCTTGGTAGATTATACTCGTGTCTGGCCAACGGCAGCCCTGATGAGTTCCAGCGTGGTGAGCAGCTCTATAGGGTGAGAGCTGTGAAAGATCCTCTGCAGATAGGTGAGAAGCTATAGACAACCCAACCCACACACATTTAATATGACCAACAGGCGTCATTCAGTCACAAGTGCTGTGTTTTCCCTTGAGAAAATTTGCTATGCTGCATTGATTGTGATCATCAATCTTAAAATTGATTCACACTCATTCTTTTGTTGTGCTGAGACTAAATAAAGTTTATCCGCCTATCGTCACTGTTAACTCATCTCAGTGCTTGTTTTTGGCTCTGATTAGCTTTAAATGGGTTTTTGTCCTAAGGAGAAACCAGAGGCATGACACTGAAGGATGAGTGTACAGTATGTGTGAGTGTTTTGAGCACAAGCTGTTGGAATGAATACTGTTGTTGGACGGCGTTCATTCACATGCAGTGGGCTGTATGATGATGCAGCTGGCCCGAGCCAGACCCAGCCTGCACACAGGCCCTCCAGCAGTCTGCTTGCATTCTCATTAGCAGGGTACTTTAATTTCTCACCAACTCTTTTAAACCACAGGTGTCCAGTTCTGCTCCTAGAGGGCCAATGTCCTGCTGAGTTTAGGTTTAGCCCTAATCAATCACACCTGAACTGGCCAGTAAAGGTCATCAGGATTGCTTGAAAATTACAGCCAGGGGTTGGAGCTAAACTCTGCAGGATAAGAAGAGATGCAGGAGCAGGACTGGAGTTGGCTCTGCACACTGTACTTTTTAA
>JAZGTI010007167.1:0-22120 GCA_036877585.1 Botia kubotai | reverse complement strand
ATGCGATAACTTGCTAAATAATGCAGTATAGGATATGCAATTCAATAATGTTTATTAATGTGATATTTTGCTATACTAGGCAGCCCTAGTTACAAACATCACTATTGATGTCCTCTGCAGTGTCATTGGGGGTCGTGGTCATTGGACCGTTCATGTATGCAAGAGGCAGAGAGCTAGAACACTGGAACGACATGGTCACCAAACCACAGGAACTGGTAAAGCAATGGCATGCACTGGGAGCAACTCACACGGTACAGAGTCCACACTGAAGAGCCTGCATCAAACTTGATGGCCACCTTCCTCTTTAAAAACAACGACAGCTTTGTTTGGAAACCAGAATGTTAAGAAATGAAATTAAACAAAGGGAAATGAGAATTGTTTATTGATAGCACAAATGTGAGAATGAGGTTTGTTTGTAATTACAAAATTTTGATTGGTTGTTTCCCCAAGGTCACATTAGAACTATATTATCTATAATAACATAGTTCTAATATATATTCGAACTTATATTATGCAGGCCTCAAAAACACAGTCTAGTTTACAAGCACACAGGGTAACTCGTGGTGCATTTTGCAATACAGTTGCATATTGTGACCTGGATGAGTGTAGCTGCATTGACCCTGGACATTGGGTGTAGATAATCCACTGCAGTAAGGCCTCTTATGGACTAATCACATAGTTCAGAAAGGCTAGCAGATTGCAGCTTGGCGTCTTGCACCTGTTCTTGTATTCTACACACAGCCAGTGTGGATCGCTAAGATTTAAACACAACATTTAGTGACCTGGCTCGCAATTCTGGCTTTTTATTGGTGCTTTAGAGTTAGATGACAGACAGAGATGTCCTTTGAGCAATAGGACAATAAAAGTAGTTATGTCCTATATTTGTTTTTGCTTTAAGAGCATATAAAGTTCAACTCTAATGCAAATGGCTGAAATGAGCTCCTTAAATTTTGGGACATGGTTTTCATGCTTAGGCCACCTCAGATGTTCCAAAGCACTTGAACATTCAGCCTCACAAGAGGGTGTGGAACACTGCTGCCCTCAGACTTCGGTTCCTCGGAATGTTCTTCACAGAGCATTTGATAACTTTATACAACTTGGGGCAGCTTCCTAGGTGTGTAAAGTTCTGTTGACGGTGCCCTGCCTGGCGGCCGTTATTGGCACCACAAAGAAGCGTTGAGCATCGCTGAAGAACCTCTACCGTCACAGAGTACTGGCCATTAATCTGTTTCAGTCTGACCACCGTCACAGCCGAAGAGAAGCCGAAAGAGTATCGTGAGGTGCCACGGAACACACGCTCCCCCTCGCCGAAATACGCCCCTTCCTCCCAGGTCAGCATGGAGCCATCCTCCTGGCCCATGTTGGCCAGGTTACAGAGGGCCAGCAGGCAGGAGCTCCGGAGTTCTTCATTTCCACTGTGCTGGAGAAGAGCCGACACCAGTCGTGGAACAGCTCCAAGCCTCAGGAATCTCTCCTGCTGCAAGGCTGAACAAAAAGGACTTTCAATTCCTGATACCAGGAGCAACAGTGGCACATTGCAGATTGATATATAATGCAATTTAATTATAGAAAACCGGACTTACAGCACATACAACTGTATAAATTGAATTAACGCTTAACCAATAAGTAGATCATCTGTCCCTAATTACTGACATAATAGTAACACAATCAAAATTTTGTGATCGTATGACAAAATAAAGTTAAACCCCCATTCACTATTATGTTCATCAGCGCTAAGTGTTAGTATTAGAGTAACAGAACAAATATTCAAGTTTACTCACTGCTGTCATAGCAGATCCTGGCAATGGCCTGGCTGACATACAGGAGAAGGTCTTGGTCTTGGCTGAGCAGTAAGGTCACAAGGGCAGACACAATGCCTGTATCAAAGCACTGCTGTTTCACAGGAGCTGAGGACAGGTGGGAATACAGAATGGACAGAGATTACATAATCCTTCAGAATATTGTGATATCATAGGTCATATCACACTAAAAGTCAACGCTATCGCTATGGTTCAGTGAGTTAGTAGAAAAGTCACTGCACTCGGAGGCTACATTTGTAATACAAGTCAAGCTACTTAAAGACTGATGTCTCTAAAATTAAGATAAAGATACAATAAAGATTAACATTTTAAACCAACAATTAGACCTGATGTCAACTGTACCATAATTTTTGTTTAGTGAGTTCAAATTGATGCAAGATAAAAAACTTTGCCAGGTTGCTCTAGCCACTGCAAATGCTGGTAAGTGTTTTCCCTCCCCCAGAGAATCGCTAGTCTTTAATGATTGGCTCTTTTTACTGGAAGGTGGGACTTCCTTTGCTAGAGCGGCCATAGTAGAAGTTGCACTTTCCCCCATTCATAGTAATACCACAGCAGGGTCTTATATCTATAGTGTTTGAATACACTACTGAACATATACTTTATAATACATGTTTATGTAAAACGTCATTACCATCTCTGGCAAGCTCAGCCACAAGTCTGACTGTATGAATAGTCAGCGAACTCTTTCTTCTTAAAATCTGGGCCAGAACAGGCAGAATCCCACTTTCTGCCACCTGCTCAGCGATGCCTTGCTCTAGGGTAGGCGACACACATACACATTTAAAACAATGAAGACACATTTATCCACCCAACCTCTAAAAGCACAGCAAATGGATGCAGCTGTCTCCAACGTGCTGAACTATTCCCATCCACTCATCCTGAAAAATAAACACATGCCATGCATGGATTAATCACATTACCAAAGCATGTTTTCCCGTAAGCATCAAGGTGTCTTGTTTCTGGTCACCTGACCACTTGTGTTTAAGTAAACAGTCTTAAGTAAATCAGTCCTGTCACCCAGTGGCTTTGAGGGAGACAAGTGAGGATTAGAGTGTCTCTGTTTTCGAATCCACAGGGGTCACATGTTTGTATACAGGCATCCTTCTTGACACATTAAATATGTCACTCTGTGGGGACTCTATTATAGCATAATGACCATTTGAATGTACATCATCACATTTGATACACAGCTATTTTTTTTTTTTAAATAAGCATAGCAGTAGGATGGACCTGAAGTAACAGTTATGTAAGCACTGGCCAATCAAACGTGGTTATCAGCCAATGTGTATAATCTCAAAATTTTATATATATACATATATATATATATATATACTGTATAATTAATTTTCCAGAGCACCAAATAATAATAACCAATAATAATAACATGATGATGTCTAAAACTGTGCTGTCTAAACCAGCGTGTCATTACAATGCACACTAAGCAGCTTTCAGTACTAACACAGTTTGCTGGCACAATCTGCATCTAACTAGTTTAAACAGAAGCTCATACAACCCAATAGAGGTTTCATTAACTCAATCTCATTTGGGCATAATATAAGGGGTAATATTAGAATAAATGTAACAAAATCAGTAACAAAAATCTGTTTGATTGTTAAACAAGTGCTAAATCAGTACAGTGTATGTATAAGTATGCAGCGACTCACTTCTCTCTATGGCAACAGTCAGCACTGTGTCCAAATATGGCTTTAGTTCCTCCTCCACAAGTTCTGTGCTCACACTGATGGCCTCTATTGCAGCACTTAATGAATCTGAGAAAATATAGTATAGATATATTTGCTCCTCATGAATGTATTTCATCATGTATATTGTTCAGTTTTCTCTTGTTTTTTCCACTTACCCTTTTGGGCACTTGGCAGTGGCCGACTGGCTCTCATTCTGTCCATATGTATCTACGCAAGGTTTTGATGTCCCGTTTAGTTCTCAGTTTTGTTTACGTCCCAGATTACCACGACAGCTCAGACTGCATTTCTGTTCTAAAATCACACGCAGCTCCATCTTCCCCTTCTGTTTTTCAGTTTTCAATGCAACAGTCCCATGTTTGTCCAGCTATAGCGTTCGTCATCTGGCTGCACATGCGTTTCTCTGTTTGTGACACGTGCCCTTCCTTTGTTAATTTCTCAATCCCTGTCTATATTCCCTCTCTTTCTCCGCACCACTTAGACTGCTCTGATTCAGACCTGAACTAATGCACTCCAAATCCTATCTCGCCAAAGCTCCACGCTGGCCAAGGTTGGCTGTGGGTCACACTGTAGAGCACCCTGGTCAGTTTGCTACTATAGAGCAAGAGAGAGAGAGAGAGGAGGAACAAACAGACAAACAAAATTGTTGGCTTAGCTACAAATCTGACTACATGGGCTGGATTTTCACCACATGCTCAACAGGGATTGGAACACAGGAAAGCTGATTTGTGAGGAAATACAAATATTTACAAATGCAGTTGAATTGAATCAGGCTAATTAATCCAAATGATTGAAAACTAAACAGTACTTTTATTAATATTTGTCAGAGTGTACAAAACCAATAAAAGATAACTAACTAGATATATACATTTTCTGAAGAATGTGTGACTGCTGCTTGCTTGGTACAAGTCGCCATGTTACTGGTCCTTCATTACTTAGTTCCTAAGGTGTTCAGAGTTTATAGGGTGTTTTGGGTGATGGTTATAAAATACAAATAGCTTAAAAAGTAACACTTTAATACAAGCTTATGATGAGCAATCTGCAAATCTTACTGAATACAGGCTACAGTTCACATACACTACACAACAGACACAAAGAGGGAAATAAATAGTCTGAAAACTACAAAATGTCCAATCAATGTTATTACTCAAACTAAATTGCTCTGAGATTGTACAATTAGGTACAACAGAATCATAAAGACATTTTGTAAAAAAAAATTCTAAAGTGAAGTTAACAGAAACTGTTAATGTGATTCATATGAACAGAATAAAACACAGTGCTCAAAAAAGTAAAAGCATGCATGCTACTTTTATAGCATACATTCTGTGTACATTTCTTCTTAACTGTGAGCAACTAAATAATCGTTAAAGAGCATCAAATGACTGGTACAGTTTAAATTAAAACATCACAATAAGGAAAATGTTCACGACCCACATTAATTCTTGACTGAGCAGACTGAAGGAAAAAGTATTCACTCTTGACAGAAGCTAAGAAGTCACACATTATAAAACTAAAATTTTCTTTGAAAATTTTTTTGCACTCAGAATTCACAGTGTCCTTCCGCGCCCCTCCGGCACACGAAATTAAGCAAGACCTGCACTGGTGGAATTCAGTCCACTTGAAATGGTTTCGTATCCTACAGAAACCAGCGTTAATACGCTGCTCTCCATCTCTGTGGGCTGTGGAACCTCTGTAACAGCAGAATCCAGGCGAATCTGTTTTCCTTTTTTTCGACTTCTTTTGCCTTTGTCCTTTGATTTGCCATCTTCTGTGGCAGATTTGGGCTTACGGTTGCGTTTTCGTATCCGTCTCGCCGGAGGTTCGGGTTTGGGGTCCGTGTTCCCTGAGAGGATTCGAATTTGACGGTCGATGACGGTATCAATGATATCAAGGGCCACGTCCATCATTCCATTACCGAGCCCGTGTGTGACGTTGGAGAACAAACGGCTGTTCACAGGATCATTAAAAATCTTCCTCATTTCTTCTAGATAGTTCCTGTTAGACAGAAAGACACAACCAAAACAACAGCTTGAATATAATCACAACCATTTATATACAATTACAATTGTATTCGTTTTTCTGGTGTAGACTGTGGAAACAGTGGCTGAGTCCATTAGAACGTTTCAGTACCATGGCATCAAATGTGTTACCTTGTCTCAATGATTTTTGACCAGTGCTGCACCTGGTTCGTTTCAGGAAGCAACTGTTTTGCCATGTTTTCATAATCCACATACTGCAGCGCAAAGTCCTTCATGTCTTTGCAAAGGGCCGCTGTGTCACCTTAGACATTTCACATCGTTTATTTTCAACATCATATCTCTATTTATACATCAATACATTGACACATACATCTATTTTTCTACAAACTAGTGTTTAAATCTTGATCCAGACTTACCTTCAGTTAATTTGGAAAAAGAACTGGACACGGCTGTGTTCGTGCTGGGTGCGAGACCAAAGACGTTGAGCGACTCCAGCAGAGTCTTTTTACTGGCCGGACCTCGACTGACTCTCGTGTAGGCGGCCAGAGATCGGAGCGACATCTTCTCAGGTTGTTCCAATCTCCTCTTCACCTCCTCGTAGTGGATCTGGTACTTGCGGGCCTTTGAGCTCTTCATGTTAGGGTCCAGAAGGGAGGCCACTTCTGCAAACGGGACCTGCAGTGAGTTCACTGCACTGTCCTGAGAAGGTGCTGCACTCTGGACTTCTGGTGGACCCTGTGGTGCTACATGGCCTTGTGTTGAAATATGCGCTTCCATGTGGCCCTGAGGTGGCTGAGAATGTAGATGCGTTACCGTCTGGATGTGTGACTGAGTCTGGATGTGAGATGGCGCTTGGATGTGTGATTGAACAGTGTGCTGTATGGCCTGGCAAGAGACTTCTTGAGGTACCACGTGCTGAGCGATGATCTGTGTGATGTTTGGAGGTTGTTGCTGAGGCTGATACATGGATATAATGGGGTTGCTGACAGCGACACGAACAATCTCACTGTTCTGGGGAACAGCAGACATGTGCATACCCGTAGACGGATCCATATTTTCCCTCTCGCTGGTACAACGATGATCAGTGTTTTTGTGTCACTTTGTATCTAAGAAACAAGACCAATGGTGATCATAATGAGGAAGTAGTTTATATTTATAAAAATTATATGAAGTCATTTTATAAAATAAAACATTACGTCAAAAATAAAACAATATTGAWGTCAACATAAAACATTCACAACCCACAACCATTTACTGATATAATGTGACATTTCTGTGTAAGGCAGAATATTGAATGAGAGAAAATCATTGGTATTTATGATCAAATAAACAGGAAGTGATTTAAAAATAAACACTGGGCTTTCTAACCCAGAATAGAGTCAGGTTGATGCACAGAGGGTAGAAAATAAGAATTTTGACATCAGATGAGAATTAAATTGGTTTCAGAGGCAAAATAAAATTAACATTTTTAATTAGTGTTCTGTGTAGTAACCTACAAAGATTAATTTTGCATAATACGACCAGGGCAATACAGTCAAAAATTACCAAATATGGTCCAGTTTATTGCTCTATTCCATATTGTTTTATTTAAAGTTAAATGCATAACCGGTTTGGTACAATTAGGACATTTCGATTTTGTTAAAGACACAAAAAATTTCACAATTTACATCATTATAATAAAGGTAAGCGCGTAAGGACTCGTTACGTCGTGTTTGGACAGCGTCACAACTGCGCGAGACGTCTGCTGCTGAACTTCAGAGCGCGTGCATGTGAGCGCGCGCATGTGAGCGCGCGACGGTATGATTCTTCCACGCTCTGAACCTTAAAACAACCCAGTATAGACATTAAACTCGGTTACAACAAATGCATTTGACAAAGTATAAGTATGTGATTTTATGTTGCGTTTATTGCACGTATAGAGAAGCCATTAACATAGATAGGCGAGTTCATTAGTCACTGTTGATTGGAGCGATAATCTACTTGTTTTGATGTATAGTAGGGAAGGCCAAAGCCACCATCGTGTTTGAAACGTGATATTCAATCGCCTCATGTGCTCAAAAGCGTCCAAACGTCCGTTTCATTCGGACTCTGTTGGTAACGAGCGCTAACCTTCAATCGGACACAAGTTGCTGACAGTATTCTTACTTACCGCTCTATGGTTATAGTCGTTTTTAAACCTCACTGATCCTAGAACAGTCCATGGCGAACCGATCGAAGGTCTTCTTCTTCACCGATCCCGTTTCGGCGGGTTGCAAATCAGCAGACAGAGTACAGACGCCATCGCTGGGAAAGCTCGTACGTTCATTGGATCATATCGCTGTCAATCACAGTCCTTGCTGGTTCTTATTCGCCAAGGCCGGTGTCAATCGTATTAGGTTGGCGCAAACAGGCGGAATATCCGGAGCTTAGAGGGGTTGTGAACAAAGATCTTAGGCGGCTCGACGTTGAACGCTTCACAAATAGCCTTATTGATAACAGGAATTGTTTTGGTTTATTTTATGTTATTATATTACATCTTATTAAACGTAATAATAAATATAAGTAGTCAACTATGATCAAGTCACGCGCATCGTGGATTTATAATTTGCTTAATTTGTCATTTTTTAAATTGATGTGAAAAAATACATAATAAAATATCAGGCAAACTGGCGTAAAATAATTTCGTCAGTCTCGTCTCATCAGGCCTTCTAAAAACTTTGAAACGGGATTCGTTTATTTTCTGTTGTGTATTACTGCTTCTTGCCCCTAGATGGAAGTATTTCCACTCAAATGGCACTACGTGTAATGGTTTCATTATGATCACCGTGGTGCTCTGTATCTCAAAGCTGTAATGTATGTCTGCCTTTTTTACTTCGACGAACAGTTAGATTTCACTGCTAATTAATAAAGCCAAAGTTATTATCTAGAATATACTATCAGTGGAAGGGATAGTTGTAAAAAAGAAACAGGAGGTATTAATGTGAGCAATTATTTAAAGATGTTTCCGTGCATTGGGAGATGGTTTCTACCCTTTGTTCTGGCCTCTTGGCACAGAGAATTCATATTTTTACCCGTTATCTGTTTGTCACAAATGAAGTGTCAGCACAGAAGCCCCAAGGGGACTGCAGGGGGGAGAAGTTGAGAGTCAAATGTAATTTGTGCTGGAAAAGCATAAATATTTCCTTCTTCAGCAACCTCTGAATCAGACTTGTCAGGTCAGATTGACAGAAAAACCCAGGGTCTGCCAGCATTCATTACCTCTGGCTTTTTAAATTGCCTAAGCTTGCTTGCTTTGCATGCATCAAATTAAAAAAGGTTCTCCGTCTTTCTTTGACTTTTCAGACATAAGTCTATGTGGTGCTTTAGTGAATGAAAACAAAAAACAGATTCTAGACGTGCTGAAAACATAAACGCAATCAAAAGCACAGCTGAATACTGCTTTCTCTTTTGACCTGTATTAAAGCACAGTTATACTTGTGTAAATGTCTTAGGTCTTAGAAATGAACCAAATCAGTTTTGTTTTTATTTATTAACCTATTTCATTGCAGAGCAAGATTGATGCTCGGTACATTAATAATTCTGTTGATGAAAACCCACATTAACAGAGGAACGACGCTTGATGAGGCCGTGTGGCTCTTCGACAGCATGCTCCACTTCAAACACTATCTCAGCCTAGCATCCAGAGTGCCCGCGGCAGCCAGGGCTAAACGCTCTGCTGTTGTCCCGCTGCCAAGCTGCGGGGAGAGATGCAGATGGAGGAAACAGGGTCTCAGTCATATTCAACTCTAAATTCTTAACCAACAAGGAAGTCTAAAGCCTTCACAACAGGAAACTCAAAAATCAATTTATAATTTAGAGCACATACAAGGTTTGTTCTTTTATGATAGCCCATTGTGTGTGTGCCTGACAGTTGAATTAGCACGCTAAATATGATAGATGCTAAACATAACAGCCAAAGACTGATTATAGAATACGTCTGAAAATAGCTCCAAAACAGAATGCTAGATGATTGGCGTCCACAAATGTGCTAAGACTTGTCTATGCTAATCATATTGTTAATACAAACATCTAGCACTGATATCTCACCTTCATCCTCTGTGATATGATTTGTCAGGCCTTACGCTCCATACTCATTGCCTGTAATGACTGCTGGGCTTTATTGTTAACAGCATGTGCCGGGCAAAAAGAGACTCGGTCCTTTCTTCTTATCTGTTTCCATACCAACTGTCTTGGGTGGGGATGGGCTGCAGTGGAGGGGGTTAACCAGAACTAAGAGCTGATGCCTGTAGGTAAAGACAGTTATGACAGACAGCACCTTTAAATCTATGTGTGTGCGGCTGTGTGCGAGAATATGAGTTTTTGAGCCTGTATAAAAACCGAAAGACTTTGCAAGGCGCTGTGACTCATTGATGTATTTGCTTCTGAAAAACAGGCTGTTATTTTCAGGCTGTCTCTTTTAAAATCAAGCTTTTTACTATCATTTTTAGACACGACCGCTTTCGGGTTATTGCTCTACCCCCACCACCCCCCTTTAATGACCTAATTTTACAGAGAGCACAAAGACAATTGTCTCTTAAAAATCCTTAAATGTGCTCTGAGAGTTGGTGGTACTGCTGGCAATTTAACCATTGTGTTGCCATGACAACACTGCATCCATCAAAGCAGCGCACTAGTAAAATTCTTGTTTCCCCCATTACGACAGCAGCTGATTATGAAGCAGGTCTCTGTGGCACAGAGACGTTACGCGACCGTAAAACACATCAGTGCCAGTGATCAGGTCATGAATGTAGTGGGAGTAGGAGAGAATCGAGAGGCTAATGTATGCATGCTTGTGTGGGTGAGATGACTCTGTGGGTGACTTTCCATGGCATCAACAGAAGGTCACTCATACTGGGCTCCCCAGCTGTAGCTTTATTATTATGAGCAAACATGCACCAGCTAAACCTGTTATGCTCTGCACAATTTGTTTTTATAGAAAGTAATTGAACTCACTTATGCCATCACATAAACATTATAGAGTGGAAGGCTATTTCCTCTAAAATATTGCGTTAATGCTTTTCATAAATATTCAGAATGTTTGGTTTTTGGATGTGGTTTCCGGGTATTCTATATGTCATTTGAAATATGAATTAATAGGTTGTCTGACAGCTTAAGTTTTATGGTAATGTTTTCGCAAAATACTACAGATTTAAAGATTTTAAGTAATCATATTTTTGTTCTAGATACTTTTTATCCTCCTTGTTGGAGTTTATAATGTTCACTGTTGATTTTCTTCACAATCCCTTCAGGTCTTTTTTGTGATAATACAGATCTCATATTCACCTCTCTGCAGAAATGCTTATTTGTGAGCAATCAGTAATTTAGAGGCCAAAAGTACAGCAATGCAAAATAAGTCTGTCTCTTAAATACTGTTAAGTAATTTGACTGGAGGTTATTAATTAAAATTTTTATTCAGTTCAACTTTATTTATACAGTGCTTTTAACAATTATCTCGAAGCAGTTGAAGTTTTAGGATTAAGACTTTAGTCAGCAGTATCTAGGCAGCAGTAATTCTGTGTATGATAAAATAAACCTGTAAAGTTATAAACCCTAAAGAGATTTTAGAGAAATCAAACCTGAAACCTGTCTGTGAGTTAGTTCTAGACCCTATAAACAGCATTAGAGTTAGGGGCCTGTATTTAGTTTTAGGCAATCAAGAAACCTAGCCAATCAGAGAACATTTTCAAAATGCTGCACTGTTTGTAACTCTTGCATCCTTCAGTAACACCATCTTTGCAAAACCTCTATGACATCCAGTATTACAATTCTAACTAAGAAGCACCATCTGAAGAGTAAAATTATCGTAAACGTTTCTAAAAACTCCAGGTGCTCTTTTCCACAGAAGAATCCTACAGGAAAACACACACAATGTCAGTTGCTTCATACAGTCTGGAACAGCACAACTCTTATACTGTTAGTTCTTCTGGTGTTTCTCTCTCTAGTGAGTATCTCAACCGTGTCTCTTTATTATCTTATTATGATGGATAGGAGTTTCTGATCTCATATTAACAAGCTTTATTGGTTCATTGGAACACATAGTCATGTGTTCTTGCATCTGTATGACATCATAGAGTTGCTCAAGTTTAGGTGTTGTTTTTGCAGCTTGGTCATTTTAATTGAAAAATAATGAAAACATCTTACAATGGAGACAGATTAATTGTTTAAATGTACTTTTCAATGATTTTTCATATGGCCTTCTATTTTTCCACCTGTGTTAAGGTGGTTATTTGTAAAGTACAGACTTTATTAAATGTTGATATATTAATATGATCAATGTTAAATATTAAGAATTGAAATAAACTGAAACACTTCCTTTACATCTTATATATTTAAAGGAAAAATAACTCAAGCGCATATTTTAAAGCACATTTTTACATTTTAAACAACTTTATGATTTGTTTATCAGTAACAATTTACAATAAGGTTCTACATGTTAACATTAGTAAACTACATTAATTAACATTAGCAATAAACAATACTTATACAGCATTTATTAATCTTCGTTTGTTATTTTAACATTTAACAGATTTGTAAAATCAAAAGTTGTGTTTATTAACATTTATTATCACAATGTTTATTATCATGTTTATTATCACAATGAACAACCAAAAATGAACAATGAACAACTGTACTTGTTCAACTAACATTAAAATAGCAATAATAAAAAGCCTGATGAAAAGACGAATAAAAATAAAAGACTTAAAATCTGTACAAATATGTTGCTCATCGATAGTTTATTTTAGTTAGTTCCTTAACTAATAATACTGAATAAGACTGATTGTGAAGCAAGGTTTACCGAAAATGTATTATACGGTATTATTATTGCTCTAAATTGTTTATATAGGCATATATTTCAGATATTGATTTGTGTTGTTATGTTGATTTACACTGACAGAGCTGCACTAAGGCAGCAGTGACGCCCAGTCTGTTGGTTGCAGGTTCAGATCAGTGCGCGAGCGCTTGGAGACGTATAGAGCAGCGCGTGGGTCTCTTCTAGGGGTGTGTGCATCTACAACATCGATTAGACATAACACATCAACCCACGGCAGGTCACTGAGAAGCAGTACATCACTCGCTCTGGAAACCAACGCTTTTAAGCAGCATTCTCACCATCGGGCCATTCAAAGCGTTGAACGGCGTGCGCGTTCCCAGATACAACCTGGTCCGGAGTTGTGCATGACAAAAGTGGTTTCTAATACCGGACAATGACAGCGACCCAGAGCCGGAGGTAGGGATGGAATCGACAGTGTGGAGGATGTTCGTCCTGGTCGGTCTGTTTGCTCTGTGGCTGCCGGCGATTGTGGAGGTAAGACGCGCCCTGGAACAAATATACGCGCCCTTCTCCCGTGAGAAAAATAGGTGTATGATGCTCGCAAAGGACATGCATTTGCGTTATCTCATTTCTATCGCTTTGAACCATTAGAGAATGCCGCATGATTTCAAAGTGTGCATTTTCAGCCCACGTTAGCGCAGTATCTTATATCTGTCATTGTGCAATAAAAAGCTCACATGTATGCTGGTTAATGGATTCAAGCAAAGCCACCTCCCTCTATTAGAGGATGTGACATGCTCTGCTATAGAGAAGGAAATGTTGTGTGAATGTTACATATTTGAAATGGCATTTGTACGAGCAGGCTTATTACAGCTTTAGGTTATATGTAAATTTAATTATGACTTAGGTTTTTTTCCCCTGGTTTATTTCTTCTTGATCCTAATTGAATGCAAAATTCAGAACCTGCACACCAAAAGGATGCGATGCCAAAAAAAGCAAAGAAACATTGACCCATATTTTACTGTAAGACTGTAAAATTATTGAACCATGGTAGAATGGGGGTCGTTTTGGGTGCTAGAATGTATGTATATACTGTATGTAGTATACATAGTGTATATAGTATATACACTATATATACTACATTTATATATAGTATACAGCACACAGGGGTCAACAAACTTAGCTCAGACAAGCAAGCAATTCACCTGAATAAATGAATAATTCACCTGTTATGCATGTCAGCAAGGTTTTAAATAGTTTTTGTAATAATGTTTGCTTAATAGCTACCAAATGCTTATACGTCATAATAAAGAGGAAACAGACGTCAGCTTTATTCAATAGATAATTGCACCTTCATCTCAGCTCACATCTACTACAGAGCTGGAGTACCTTAACATCTGTTTGGGCGGTAAGACAACAGCACTATGGGAAAGAATTAATGAGTAGTATGCCTGCCGTGCTTCATTAGGGATTTTATTCTCCTCTTTATTACAGATATGTGTAATTTTAGAGCAGTGGCAAATCTGTTGAGGGGCTCAGCTCCTGATTGATTTGATATATCTCCATGCATTTTAAAACGTGCATTCCCAAATGCACTCATAGATACAGAGCACACAATCAAAGTACCACAGGCTATAGACACCTCCAAGGTTTCTCTGTGCTGTCTTCTGTTTGCAGCTGCCAGTAAGACCCACCTGCTCATATGTTCGCTCATCTGTGCTGTACAAGAGACGAACTTCATTACCGCAACCTGTTCTTTGTACTGAATTAAAAACATCATCAGATATAAGAATGGAAAGCCAATTGTGAACCAAAGAAAAACATGCTTGTATCCCAAGGTTTTTGTTTTGCTGTTTCAGGGAAAGCAACAGAATTTTAGACAGTGTCAGTCTGGCCTCAGTTGGTGTTCTGGAATGACAGATGCAATTATGGCTGTAAGTGACCGGTGTGTGTTGATATGAGCACAAACATCAGAACGCATAACTGGGGCTTGTTATCTATAATGTGGTTAACCTGGCGGTGCTTTGCTTGTGGTGTTGCATTCCCAGAACCGTTTATTGCCTGTAAATGAATAAAGTCAACGGAACGGTCACCTCTACAGACATGCATATAGTACACTGTCTGGAAAATGACTCCGCTGTAGGAAAGGTAAAGATATCATGTTCAATGTTGAAATATATTAAATCTACAAATAGCTTATAGTTGACCCTGCATATTAAACTGGGATTTCTCCTATCCCAGCTTAATATGCAGGTACAAGCTATTCGTAGATTGATTTCCCTGACAAGTGTAACACGGTTGCTTTGTAGCGCAGTCAGAACATTAATCTGTTTGATTGAGCATCCTGATCAGTCAGACACAGCAAAATTTGTTCAACCAATGGTGTGAGTTTGAAGCGAGACTATCTACTTGTTCAGCCAATGATAGATGAGAGTGTTGGTGGAAATATGTTTAAAAACATTATTTTTGCAGTACATTTGATGAAGACATTACACGCCACCTTTAAATATTTATTATGTTTACTTTAATAATATTTATTTATAATATATATATATATATATATATTTATTTATAATTAATAATTATATTTATTAGTGGTGCATAAGTGATGAATGCTTGGGCGAGATTTAGCCTAGATTACATGCTGTATGGTTAAGAATGCATTCAGTCACAAATCGAGTCCAAATGGAAAACTGTGACATAAACCTTTGAGTTAAAGCAGTTTTCACGCCTTGTGGAAAGGTGCTTATTGCATTTCAAATCACGGGAGCAGCTTTACTCTCTTATTTCTGACAAAGTGAAGCTTTGTAAGCAACTTTTACATTTCTAAGGTGTGCTCAACCATGACAGCAGCCCAAATGTGGTCTGAATGCTGTGACAACCCTGTGTCAGATTCAGTCAATATGCTTTAAGCTTGATTTTCCGCTAAATAGTTTGTGCCATTACAAGTCAGAACAGAGGACCTTAGAAATTACAGTTGCATATTGTTTTTGGAGTCATCAGAAGTTTTTTTTTAACCATGATCTAACTTTCAGTTTGTAGTAAATCTGTGTCATTTTTGTTGCGCTGAAAGGGCATGAATAAACTTTAACCAATTGATTATTTTCGCTCATTCGCTCCCTGTTTTTGTCAACTGTCATCTTGGCCACAGAAATACAAAATGGTTCTAAATTCATCTGCAAGTTCCACTTCAGTTGTAGTGCGGTGAAAGGAAGTATGTAAATAAAATGTCTAAAGTTAAAATATTGAAAGATATTATCTTTGTTCCCTGTAACGCTGTCAGGAATGACTCTCACAGTTTCCTCTAAACCACGAAGAAGCGTAGGCAGAAACAGAACGTACCGCTGTTCAAATGTGTGTCACGTCTGAAAAGATAAAAACTTTACAGAAAAACAGACACTTTATTGCGCTGAACAAGTCATTTCATAATTCTGTCAGCTTTGTGTATTTGAACTCTCTGATGTTTTTCCTCCCTGCAGGTGAATGGAGATGACAGCTATCTGAATGCAGTACAGAATACAGGTGAGTCAATATATGTCATTTACTGTAAAAATGAAAAGACACATAAGGAACCATTTGTGGTTCCTTAGATTTTCATAAAGGTGGAACCCTTTGGAGAATCTCTTGGCACCTTTTAAAAAGGCTATTCTGTGAAGAACCAGTTTCTGTAAAAAATTGTGTGTTCTCCAAAGGGTTCTGCCAGTGTGACAGTATTTAGAAAGATCTGCTGGAACCCCACATGTTCTTAGGAGACACTGAATTACTTGCATCTATATTACTTCTGCATTTTGGGTGATGCAGAATTTAAAAACACTGTTTGTTTAGTTATACCCAGCTATATCTCACTCTCTCCCCTCTGGCCGTGTCATTAATGAGCCAAGGAAGATGGATTTGAGATGCCTTGTTTTATATTTGTCATTCATCAATTTCCCTAGAGCTCCAAAATATGACATTTACTCTCCAATAACTGCTGTGCGCCGGTTGCTGGATGCCAGTGCGGCTGGTTAATAAGGGCATCTGCCCTGTGATGGTGTCCCGATCTTTGTGAGCTCTGTCAGATTTCCTTCTCATCTCTCTCTCATACATTTCGGCAGCGTGAAATTTTCCAGCACCAATCTCAGAGTGCTAATGACTCTGAGCTCTTTGATGTCACGTATCATGACAGATAAACAGCCCAGCATGGCACAGCCAATCAGACGGCTCTGTGGGGCCCAGAATGGAAAAGGCTTAGATTGAGCGATTTGTGCCTTGGTTTTCTTGTCTCAATGAAAACATAAACTGTGCCTTTAGCGTCGCTCATACATCAAACGAAATGGGTCGGTTTTAGTTCCCTTGAAAGTTTGCCGTATGGTTTAAATATGCTACTGTGGTCGATAAAGATGCTTTGTCCAAAAATACTTGCTTTAGATTTGAGCTGTATCCCATGAAACAATGAGATGAACATATCTGAAACATATTTACACGTCAAGTGTTGTGCTAAAGCTTTGCACATGGAGCAGTTACCAGCACAATAAAAGATAGTCAATCATTTCTATTTGTCTAAACACCTATACTAATGCAATCATATTGCCTCCCGTCACCTATTGGTGCCACACTGCACGTCTGCTCCCACACTCGCTTGACACGCCGCAGCACGTTGTGTGAACCGTATCAAATGTTCATTGTGGTGGGGAAATGGATTATTCTGGGAGGGAGAATAATCTCTCCTATGGCGCAGAGCTGAGAGCGTCCAGCTATGCCATACGGACGCTTTGCGTAAATGACTTGATTTCTTCTTCCATTAGCTCAGAGCAGCACTGAGACTGCTAGCGGCTCAAGGTGACTGAACGCAGGCTTTATTTATTTCAATTTTTGCTTTATTTCTATTGTTTGTTAAAGCTGCTTCGTTCAGATTTGACTGTTTGCTTTAGACAACTGTTTTCTGTTTTGCAAACAAAATTAAATTCTGCGAGACTGAGGGTGTATTGGGTGTCTCTTTATTTTGAATGTTTAAGCTTTGATTGAGTTACCTCTGTCCTTCAATTTGATTGTCAACACATAAGGTTATATCTTATCGTTCTTTTTGGAATACAACATCAAAACATTGCACAAAACATTGAAGGTCTCGCAGCTCCTCTACCCCCTTCAGTGAATCCCCACCAGTCTTTGCTATCTCAAACAAGCTTTGATGCTTCATCCCCCACCTTACATATCAAATCTGCATGTGTTTGGTTCAGGATGGAGAAGAATGTCATAATAAAAAGATCCTGCTGGTATTGTGACATTGTTGATGTTTCAAGAAATTACTTGTTTTGAATTGGGTGGAGTAAACATTATCTGATTAGTTTTCAACAAGGCTCTCAGCTGAATTAATGACATTGTATATCAATATTTGCTATGAAAATCACCCAAAAGAGGATCATTCAAAAACATTATGTTATGGTGTCATCATTAAACAGACATTACAAAAAGTCATTTAGTCAATACATTGTTTGTTTTCATCGTTAAACATAAGCCTAGCATTGGCCCACAGTCCACAGTGCACTGCATCGTTAGCGGATCATTTTTAATATGTTACATTAAAATCAGTTTAACTTTTAAAATGGCACGTCAAGACACCTGCATTCTTTTAGGTTACGTTCTATTTAGCTATTTTTGAATGCAGTGGCATGTCCTGATTGGATAGCTGCTTTCCCATTCTGGTGGTTTGGCAAGACCTGTTTCCTGTAGTAGCATATTTGTCAGGAGCTCGATTAAATGCGCTGATGTTTTTTTTTAGTTTGCAACTCCTCCCCCAACCTTTCCTGTGTCTTCCAGTCATTAACACCTGGGCATCAGCCAGTTTTTTTGCATCGTAATGGAATGAGATCAAAATCTCTGTTCTGAGCCTCAAACATGCTGAATAAGCATGGCTGAAACCCCATGCAGGTCCTAATGCCCTAATGCTTGTGTTTCACACTGTTATTACCTGACCTTCTCTGCCTCCTCCTTTCAGTCTCTCTCCACTTCTTTCCATCTTCGAATGTATTATTCCTTCACAGGTACATCACAGATATGTACGTCCTCAATCCTTTTATATAAACAAGTGTTCAAATGTCATACAAATATGCTTCCAAGGAGAGGTGCTATTGGCGCCAAATAGATTAAAAGAATAGTTTGTTTCAAACCGGGTGTTTAACACTTACTTATTTTTATTATTTTTATTTCTACTCTGCCCCATATCAGTCATCGTGTGAGCCAAAAAGCATTTTAAAGATAAAGCAGTCATGTATTTATTTACATTTTGAAATATTGCTGACGTATTTTTTAAAACAATTTTCTTCATATTGTATATATCTATAAGTCATAGTACTAATATAAGATTATCAGTGACTGGTTTTTGGAAGGTTCTAACAGTGTGTTTGCTGCAATGAGGTCTTTATTTAGAATGATTGAGCTCAGGTGACTGGCTCAGAAAGTGTCCATGAAGCAAAGATGGCAGCAGCCAGGTCGTGTAATTTCAGGGCTGCATACTAGTCAAGCATCTGCCATTGAGATGAATGCTAACAAAAAGGGCTCTTTAACCTCCACATTCTTTATTTAGAGTTGACTCTGTGCACTAAACTGGAATGTGAGAAAATATTTTAAAATGTATAATAAGAAAAATATAATCATCACAAAAAACTAATATTTATTCAAAAGAAAATGTATTTCACTTTCACTCTCTATGGGTGAAAAATGTTTATGTTTTGTTCCAGACGCTTCATCGACAGCATTATGGCGTTTCCCACCCACACATCTTCATGCATCCAATTACAGAGAAACGCTGTGAACTGTTTCCCTGAGGTTGGCACAACTCTTTCTGAGAGAACTTTCAGTCATTCTGTTTAATATGTTTAATTCAGCTCTGCCCTCGTTGCAGTGAGTCTGTTTAAGCTTGGAGATGGAGACATAAATCTCCTCTGCTACTCTGTACACACACACACACACACTCTGTTCCTCTTCAATATATATTTTTCTGATATCACTTGAATACAGACAGTCTGGTGCAGAAAGTGCAATGACAAGAGTGTGCCAACAAAGAAGACTGCAGACGACATGATGGTGATTAACAAGCTGTTCTTCCAACTGTCTGTAATATATTTTCAAAGGCAAACGGAAGGTTTGGACCTCGATATCTACAGTACCTTTTAGTGACAGGCTATGTGAATGACATTCTGCTGAGTCATGTGCTTGTGGATTCTGGGATTGTAGGAATGAAGGGTTAGCAGAGGATTAGTGAAGGTGGAAGATCACAGTCTTCTCATCCATCACTGTCTTGCCTGCCCGGTCCAACTCACCACAAAGTTCCTCAGAAATTGCAGACAAACATGGAAAATTTGCTGACATCTCTTGAACTTGCATAGAGACTTCTGGAGAGCTTTTTGAACAAAGTCTGCAGTCTTTCACAGTCCATATGGACCTCGCCATCTAAATCTCCATGCGGGCTTCAAACATTCGTACTTTCCATCGTTCCGACTGCACCCCTACCGTGTGTGCAGTCATTCGACGGGAGATGCATTTGTTTCCTGATTAGCACAGCACTAAACTTAAGTGCTCAAGCCCCTAGCAAAATAAAGTTATGTTGGAGCTGAAGTTTAGAAAAGCATTACTGATTTTCTATTGTAGTCGTTATCTTGCCATAGCATGTGCTCTGTTATTATGTGAGAAATGCAATTTGATCCTGGTTGGTGCGGGGCTGCAACACCAAAATTAAGTTAGCACATCTGAGTTTAAGCTCTGGAGAAAGACCAGCCATTATGTTCCATCTAGTTATTATCAAGCCATAAAAAACATCTATTGATGTCATTGTTTTTTATTTTTACATTTATGCATAAACACTTTTTTATCCAATTTTATCCAAAGAGACTAACAGTACATTGAAGTTACATTTGACATCACAAGTTACTTGTGTTCCCCGGGAATCAAACCCACAGGGGAGCTGATGCCTTATGCCAGCCAGCCGCACCCATGCAATACTTTTAAAAACATTCAGATTAGCTGTGATTGTAACACAACACGCTGCATTTTCACTTTCAGTGTGGACAGACAAATTATCTGGAACTGGAAACCTGATTGTGTTGGTTAGGACACAGTGTAAAAATGCTGTATTAAGTTTGTATTGAGTATCTAAGGTAGTGTCTAAGTCGTGTTGCTTTAACCTGTCAAAATGGGTCTTCTTGCTTGGATTTAACTCTGACATACCAAGTGTAATGGGCATGGAACCTCAATATGAGGTACAAGTTCACAACAATCGTGTCTTTAAATCATGAAAGAGAAGGTGTAGCTTTTTCTTGTCAGACTCAAGTAGGCCAGGTCAGCGAAAGTTCGGCTCCTTGCTGCCTTATTGGCTGCTCATCTTGGCTTTTTGTCACCTGCTTAGAGAACAGGTCTAATCCCTCATCCTTTATGCTGGGAAATAAGGCTGGATAAGGGACACAGATGTCCAACTTCCCCCTCTTTTCCCTTTCCAGCCTGCTCACAGCTTGGAGAAGAGGCCAAGGTGGGTGTTCCTGGGAGATAAACAAAAGGGCTGCTGTTGGACTCACATGATGCTGGCCAGAAAAGCCCTATTGAAAAACCACATCTGCAGAGCTATACAGATTGGCACTTTATAAAACAAGGATTATTCTTTTGGACTCTAATGACACAAGAGGATTATGGGAGATAGTGGGCTCTCATGGAAATAGACCTGAAAAATGGCAATCATTAAAGGCTTTTTTGTTTTTGTGCCCAAGCCAACAGTTTCATCTTCTTTAAGCCCGGTGTCAGCCAAACTCACGCATTGTTAGCCAATCAGAAAATGAGTAAATTAGAAACGCTATCAAATTGGCTAGTTTTGTGGTAAAAAAAATTGTGGGATACGTTCCTAAATTTTTTCTAGAGTCTAGGGCTGTCACAGAGAGAGTGATAATTTTCAGGACAGACATTTTCAGGACCTGTTTTCTAGTAAAATCTAGAAGTAAAAACATCCTTAAAACAACAAAGTTTATTTGAGATACAAGATTGCCTCACACATTAAGACTTTCAGAGAAAAGTGTCTTGATATAAATTAGAATTAAATTAAAAGATTTTTTTTACGCCTGAGGAAGGATTAAATGTATCAAGATACATTATCTCAAAACAAGTCTGATTATCTTTCACAATTTTGCTGTATACATTTGCAATATATACAGCATGGCAAATATAATCTTGGTTTAAAGATGCCTCAATGTTTTTACTGAAAAACAGGACACACGTTATGTGACAAATGATGAAGAAAATAGCTTTCTATAGTGCTTACAGCACCTATAAATACAAGTAAGGCTTACATAAAAACTTACCAGCGGTGTTTTGTTACTTTATCTCTGTTCTTCAGTTCCTCTGTCCTGCTCTGAGGGATTCACCGAATTGGGTTACTACAATGGGACCGTTTCTCAGACTGATTCTGGTTCACCCTGTCTGAAATGGACCGAGTTTCCGGATTATGTGCAGCAGTATCCGGGCAGGGGTCTGGGAGAGCATAATTTCTGTCGGAATCCTGACCGCGAGTCCAACCCATGGTGCTTTTTTAGACAGAGTTCGGGGGCCATCGGCTGGGCCTACTGTGACTGCCACCAGGGTGAGTAATAAAACACTTCATCAATGTTCATTCAGCTCACTGCATTCAGCCAGTGAGACGATTTGATGAATTTCAGAAATAATGAGAACGAAGACTATTAGTAAGATTTTCTTTCATAATATTCCTTAGATGCCTAACACTCTAACAGTCTTCAGGTGATAAAGGTGTGTTTGAATCTTTTTGTACGTCAATGGCTCTCTTTCCCTTTTTGTGAAAGACTTTTATGTTTTAAA
>JAZGTI010007166.1:0-22123 GCA_036877585.1 Botia kubotai | reverse complement strand
TGTGTGTAGGACAGAAGACATACAAACACACACACAAACAACACACACACACACACACACACACACACACACAAACAACACACACAAACAACACACACACACTCTATGTAAATGAGTTTTAGAACTATGTTTAAGCATCGAATACTTGATGTTGATTTAGCAGCTAATTCTGCTTCATACAACATCAAAACACTCATAGTGCCCAATTTGGAGATGCAAAACAGCCCCGTATCTTCTCCATTCTCGACTGATTTCACATGGGAATCACTTCAGTGATTTGAAGCATGACTGTGCATTTCTTTATCTCAGATTCACCTGAATACTGAGAGACTCGAGAGGGGATGTGATGTTCACACCTCTAATGGAGGATGGCCTGTTTTAATCACGCTGCACAAATGTTGAAGAAGACTCGACTCGGCGGCCACACACGGCACACAGAACTGATCAATAAAGCAGCAGAGGCCACGACCCGCGTGTGCCAATGTGCGCATTTACATGTTTCATTTTCACAAGCGTTTAAGGGGTTAACATTGTAGGACAATGCTAAATCAAAATGCTCCAACTTAATGTTAAAATATGTTCTACTAGTGTTACTGCGAGAATGTTTTTATAGAACTTTTATATAACGTTAGCCAGTGTTTTGAGAATGTTCCATGTCAGCTGGGCATATTCTTAACCCTATCAAACAAATCAGATGGCTGGTCTTACTGGTCCACAAGAATGTTGTTAAGGCATCAAACCTAAATCCAGCCCTTAACCAAACCCTAATACAAACCCTTAAATTGGATTGGTTGATGGCGAAGTTACTCCATGACCAACAAGGATGTTGACATTCTGTTTGGAAAAATAATTCATTGTTTGTTGAGGGCAGCAGTAGCCTTTTGCTTTTAGATCCCGGCTAGTAACTAGAAGGTTGTAGGTTCGAACCCCAGGAGGGGTAATCGACGAACCCTTGAGTAAGACGCACCTCAGATTGTTGCAGGCGACTGTCTCTGTGATATGTAAGGAAAACTGTAAGTTGCTTTGGATGCTGAGGAAGGGCAAAGTAAAGCCAGGTCAATTTGGATTGAGTGGGATTTTCAGTCATGACGACATACTGCTGAAAACCAAAATCTGAAGCTATTTAGTGCACACAACTCCCTCAGTCTGGCTGGTGCGGGGACACTTACTAGCTGACAAGCACATATGGGTGCCAGTTTTCATCATGCTGATCGGAAAGGCCTGTTATTTTGTTCCTCTTTCTCCAAACAGCAGCGCATTAGTGGGCTAACATTAGCAATCACGCCTTGCTACTTCCTAGCAGTTTGAAGGACAGATGTGTCCACACTGATCAATCGCGACAGCCATCACGTCGCAACACTAAAACAGAAAGCCACAATTTAGCATCTGCTTGTTATTTAATGAGGGAGGCCGGCGAGAATATCCTACGCAAGTTTACAACTGTGTTAGCAAATATATCCTAAGCATACATCTTCAGTACGCCTAAGTCCAGAATTGTGTGTGGCACCTGTACTTTACAGCAGATGATGGACGTAAAGAGATGGAGACAGAAAGAGAGGTAAATGTCAAAGGTGTAGATGCTGAGGAGCTGAACCCATCAGGTTATTACAAAAGGATGGAATAAGTGACACTCACCTCGGGCATCAAAAAACTCATCATCTGAGCTGTCAACAGATTCCTGGGCGATGTTCTGCATGCGCCAGTGAGATGCGCTGTGCTTGCGGAGGGTCGCTGCGGGGAGAAGACAAAAGAGATATGATCAAACCAAGGGTCACGAGAGCTGCATGCAATTACCGAACATTGTGTGACTAATTAGGTGGACATGCATGACGAAAGCATCATTTAATATTGCGACACACAAAGACGCCCAATGGAGCAGACTGGCGGGGAATTAAAAGTATTTAAAAAATTAAGAACGGCTAATGTGGAAATCGCAGTGTAAAACTCAAGGGTCAGGGAATCAGAATGATACCGTAGTTCATACTTACGGTACATTACCAGTCAAAGGATTAGACACACTTGACTGAGCTTGGTGCTAATGCAATAAAAGTGAATGAAGACTTGGGAGAGCCGTGGTCAATAGTCAACAAGTGCAGACAGCCAATCAAGTATCTAATAAATGAGGGAACTTTAAACATTAACTTTAATCATCCAAAGCGTCACATGTAGTTGGCATGCACAACTACATGCCAACTACATTGGCTGTGCACAGACTCTAGGCTGCTTTAAAGCTACAACGTTTGCCTCTCTACTGTCATCTCTGTTTGAAAGAGGTTTTTGTGGAGTTATTTAATTTAATGTAGATGACAAGATTCAAAACAAGTAAAAGAAGAAAATTCAAAACAAGTGCCGTAAGAACAAGCTACAAACGCTGCACCATCTACAGTACCCGGATATTTTACAGATATTTTCCACTGAATGCGACACAACCACTCAAATTATTAAGTAAAGTAACCAGTGGGAATCGGGGCAAGTTTAGGAGATCGTGTTGAACACTGATCAGTCATGTACTTGTTTGATTATGCATTTTTAACCACCAAAAAAGTGATGGACTGTAGCTTTAAAGAACCCGACATTTACATGTATGCATTCGGCAGATGTTTTTATTCCCTGGGAATGGAAATCATGACCTCAGCATTGTTAGCAACATGTTCTACCAGTTGAGTTAAATAACAAGCATAATTCCCACACTTCCACTAGTGGTATTTCATTGTTTTGACAGCATGCTGGTGTTACAGAACACCTCGAGGCCTCTCCCATGTGATCTCCATGTCCTTTAAAAGCAACAATTATTGCTAGTGAACTAAACCAGCACAACATTTTCATTTCACAGATTCCCATCAGCTGATTATGACAGCTACTGTATATTTCCCAACTTATTAGTACAGATGGCATAAAATCATTTCACCAAATTATTTCCAACCAATGACGTGCGCATATAGCGCAGTCAAAATAATCTGTGATTGCGTTTTGAGGAATGTCGGAACGACACGTTCCAATACTCATCGAGGCCCCGGGCTGTTTGACTTTAAAGCTAATAACTTTCTAATCCAATGACAGATGGCAGCAATAACACGAATTACAAATCAGCACAAGTCAAACAAAAGTTATCCGCTCGCAATCATATTAAGTGGTTCATGATTTAATAATTATGGATCTACATCACTGTGAGTGAACATATAGCGAGAGGGATTTCTGACACTTTATAGCTTAGCCAATTGCCTCTACTCGAAGCATTAAATCATTTTCCATTATAAGCAATGAAAAGCCAGCGCATCGTCCAAACAGGCTTAGCAAACCTGCGAATGCCTAAAAATCAAACAAGCGCTGAACCAAACACACATTTTAAAGCGCAACAAAGAAACCAAACTGTAATCGTTTTGAGAATGTCATTTAAAGCTAATTCATCGAGCAGACGCAATCATCAAACACACGCCATTAAACAAACATCCAACCTCAGCAGTGCCACAATCGTTTATCTTGCCCGTTTCATTGTGATTATTGTTTACGAATGGCGTCTTGAAACTAAAGACTAAACTGTCACTTTTTCTCCTTCCTGCTGACTTGCGCCTGAACTTCCGCACAGTCCCGCTCATTCCCCTGAAACAATGAGGTCTCACCTTTCATTAGCAGGCCTCAGTGCGGCTCCGCTGTTTTCATTCCCCCCCTCTGGCTCTTTGGCTGCTGAACCCTGCATCACCATCATGCAGGACTTAATGAGCTTTTCATCTCTCCCACAATGCCAGCAGGTCAGAAGATGACACTATTAATGTCCCCCATGGAGATGAGGATCTCAACTTCTGGGTTTTCTATTAAAATCACAACGTGTTTGACAGCCCCATCAACAGCAATCCCCTTTTGTTCCCGAGGCTTTTGTCCGGACCTGACGGAGACCACAGCACCTTCCAAGGAATGCCACACAATGTCTGGAGATAAGGCACCACACAATCCTCAATTACAAGGAACCATAAACCTTCATAGGGAATTAATGGAATGACCTGGGTTTAATACAATTCAAAGCAAATTAAACAGAGCGTTACTTGTTTTAAAAGATATTTTAGGGGGATTTTGCTATTTCAGTGTAAGAGAGAGAGGAAATCTCAAAAAAGCAGACAAGGATGGAAAATAAGATCCAGACCAGACTACAACCAGAGTCTCCCAAAATGTCGAGTCCTCACACTGACCATAAGGCTACCGTTTCAACTCAGCTGGAAATTGCTGTCACGGTACAAGACCAAACATGAACGTTTACATGGAACAAACCTAGGCGTTACATCAGAAACATAATCAGTTCAGAATCAAATTTATGCACATTTTAAAGTTTCCCACCTCAGAAAGGTCAACTTAATTTTTTATCTTGAATTATTCATGTAACAGTTTAAGAGAAGAACGCAAGCTCGGTCTAACTTTTGCTTCATCACTTCTATAAAAAAGCTTAGAGACAGAAGCTGTAAGAAACTACAAACACAGCAGCTGGACCTGAGATTTACTTTAGGATTATAAATAGGTGTAAATAATAAAAGCGGGTTCACCCGCTCAATCAATTAACTTACGTAAGTGAAGCTAACCGAATGCAATAACACATACAGTATTACGCTGTAAATACTCAGAAGGAGATTAAATTAAGTTTTATTAACTAAGTTTGGGAGGAGCACGGTCATGTAATCCAACCAATCAGCACGCAACGACGCATATATATAGCCGTCCCTCACCTCCGTCACATGACAGTCTCGCAGCATCCCTCCACCACCCCATCACCTCACTCTTAGCTGGTATCTACCTCAGTCAAGRACGGGGGGAGTACTCTGGGTTCGGGCCAAATTCCGAGCTCAGAGCCCTCTCCCCGGACAGCACGCCAAATACGCATCAGTGATCATTTGCGATTGCATGTTAGTGCGAACTCGTGAAATGCTTTTTCCTTTGGGATGCAGGAGGTCGGTGTCGTTAATGCAGTCGAAACACGGAAAAATGGCTTTTTAAAGCTGTAGGTGAGATTTACAGAGGAGCTAAAGAGGTGATGTACATTAGCCTAAAAGTGGGAGTCCGGTGAGGCCCGTCTTCAGCAGGGGACGGATATCAGCTAAAGCATGTCTAATTGAGTCCATTCAGCGTTCCTCTTTTCCACATATCTCATCACAATCCTCCAATTCTTATTCACCCTGGAATGAAGACGGAGAATAGGGAAATGTTTCCGTTTTTGGCCGAGGAATAAAACACAGAAACCATGAATGGCTTCAACCAGCAGCGGAGGTGGTCATGGTAACACAAGCTATAATCAAAGTATTATTATACATCAGTGCCGAGCTGAACTGAGGTGGATTGTGTTACAGTTGGAATTGTTTGACTGGCTGCAATCTGGCAACCCGTGCAGGTGAAGCTACCGCACTAAAAAAGTGCGGTAAATAAGCTCGAGTAGAATGTACTTTTGCAAAAACAATGTTTTTGCAAAACCAGCTCGTTTCTGGTGGTTTCTTAAAATGTCGATGAACAAATCACTTGGTCGACAAACCTAATCTCAGGATAGCATGTGCACTATTTTCCTGTTTAATTGCTTCAACTACTAAAGGGGGATTAAGTGAAATTTAATGCACACTGAAAGGAAAGTGGTGGTTTAAAAAAACACTCCATGCTCTCTCAAACGGAGCGCTTAAGGTTTTACTAAAATCTACAACTAAAACCTCTAAAAAAAGAGGTGCATTTATTCGGCCAGAAACATACTTTATGCAAGTACGCACACAAGAGCTTTGTCAAACCATTACCTGGTTATACTATACGCACGTATGTAAATGCAGAAGCAAACGTTTGGGCAATGCAACATGGGCTCTTGCCTTCCATTTGTCATTTTAGGATTCACAAGGGTGCTCATGAGCAAACACATCGCACTCTACAAACCAGACGCACAAGAGTGCAAAAATTCCAGCGTCTGATTGAGTTCAATGTGATTTAACCTGTTTTGATTGCTGTGTTAGGGATTGTGGTCTCTTCCAGGACCCAGTTAACAGGGAATGTTCTCAGAACATCGGCTAACGTTTTCTCAAAGTTATTAAAAAAGTTCTTGTAGTAATGTTTGTAGAACTTTTTTTTAACATTTATATATTATATCAAAAATGTTATTCTTAAGTTGTTGGCGTAGTATTTTAAAATATGTTACAAAATGTAAAAAAAAACAACGTTTAAAAAACGATGTTTTGAACGTTCCTAGAATATTAAAGATAACATTTTTAATCTTGCAAACGTTAGGGAAACGTTCTTACAACCTATAATTGTTAGCTGGGGGAGTCAGCACAGTACAAAAATGGCATTTTCTCCCAAAGCACTTGTGACCTGACTCACAGAGAGACTGACTCTTAATCAAAAACATGATCTCTCCTAGATAGAGCTTCTCTCCTCCAGCCTTCTCACTGTTCTCCGTCTGTAATCTCTCTATCTCACCTCTCTGTCCCTGCGCTTTCTCACTCCATCGTTCTGTCCTAAACTTCATTTCATTCCCAGTCCCCTCTTCAGCCTCCTCTGTCATCCTCGCACTCATTTGCTCATCAGCCTCAATGTTAAATCCACCCTAGAGAAAAGTGCCGAGATAAAGACCATTATGACATAAGAAGGCTCCCATTGGCTCAGTGCACCTCTGGCTTTAAGGCTGTGTGTGTGTGTCTTTATAAGGGAGGGACAGCCAACAAAGGAATGACGTGATTTGGTGATTGTCGTCAGTCGAGACATCTGATTGGTGGAGGTTGTTAAAGACCACTTCACAATAAATTTCATATACCAAACCTTTTAATGTTGCTTTCTTTCATCTACACAGAGAATCTGTGGTTACATATGCGCATTAATAATAATTTTACAATGGCTTCTTATAATCATAATTTATAATTAATTTAATAATAATAATAATAAAGTTAATAGGATAATTCAGATTTCTTAAAAAAAAAATAAAGTCACTTATTCTATATCTCTGCTAACAATTTCAGGTTGTAAGAACGTTTCCCAAAAGTTTCCATTGAGTAACAAAAAAAGATTTTAAATGTCATTGATAGTTCTAGGAACATTACTGTAACATTATTGCTTGGCTATAAGAACATTTTCAAAATTTTCTTAAATCTGTAACATTTTTAAAATGTTAATGTTTTATGATATAAAACGCTAGAAAAATGTGCTACTAACATTACCGCAAGAACGTTTTTGATAACGATGAGCAAACTGTTAGAGAACGTTAACCAACATTCTGAGAACGTTTCCTGTGAGCTGGGCTGAAAAAGGTAGAAGGATGAGTTATGAAAGTACTGGATCTGATACCATCACCAATGACAACTCTCCTTCCACACTGGAACACGCAAACCTTGGACTGAGGTCTACCTATCTAGAGAAAGAGCAATCAGTCTCCAATTCGTGATTGCACTAAATTACTCTGCTCACTCTAAGGAATTCTTCCCTCAGCGCGCATTACCAAAGAATGCATGCGTGCATGTAATCCAGCAGCATATGTGGCATGCAGCTAGTAAACACCTCCGTTTGGCAGCTTGACACGGCACGCCGCACGCGCTGTGAAACAGCACATATGCCACAATTGCATAAAAACACTGTGATAAATAACTTAGCATTATGAAGAACTGTGATACTGCTTCCCTCAATACAGCAACCCCAAAATCTGATGTTGCCAGATTAAACATTTACATTTATCCATTCCTTTTATCCAAAGCGACTTACATTGCATTATATTATACACTGTTTCTGAGCATGTGCAATCCCTGGGATCGAACCCATGACCTTGGCGTTGCGAACACCATGCTCTAACCACTGAGCTACAGGAAAGCTGTATACTGTATACAATATACAAGCTATAGGAAAGCTGTATACAATTATACAGATTATACAATTATACAGATTATACAGGGTACTTATGGCTCTGAAAAATGCACTAGGTTTTAAAATTTCCCATTTTAAGCTGTTTTGGATTTTTGTTTTGGATTTAAGATTAGTTTTGATTACTAGTTCGCAACACAAACCGTACTAACGCAAACCGTACTAATCTGCCTATAATAAAAGCACACTAGAATAAATAAGAGAATTCTGATTCTGATAACATTCTGATTCAAGTTCAATGTCTTGATCGTCAAATGCACAACAACACGCCACACTGCGACACTCGCTGTCAATGACAAGTTATATTGCGCTGTTATACTGCAACAGAAGAAGTGCAGAGGTGAATGTGAGATCACTGCAGCAGGGGAAACTACAGTGGCGAACCTCATGCGGGGTCGCAGCATCGAGAGGGGATTGAGAGGAAAGCTGCAGCGTAGGAACAGAGCCACTTGACTGTCTGTCCTCACTTACGTCAAAGCGCAACTAAATTAAGCGACGCTGCAAAATGCATGAGTAACGCTTATTCAGATGGACGCTGACTGTGTCTTTACATAACAGACGAAATGCAAATAAAAAATGAAAATCGGAGATGTTCTGTTAAACCGCAATCTGTAACTTCTGCCTCTCTATCGCCATCCCTGTCTGAAACATGGTATTGCAGGTTACTTAACCTATATTTACTTAACTTATATTTACATACGTGGAAGTCAAATGAAGCCAAACTGACATTTCTCAGGAACTCAGACCTGACAGCTCAAATTACAAATAAATATTGTAAACCTACTGCCGTGAATCGGGTTAAAGGTAAATAGACTGTTTTGAAAACTGATCCATTATGTACTTGCTCAATAACTGATTTTTGTTTAATATTTAGGCAAAAAAAAGGATTGCAGCTTTAACAAGACAGTGTTGCCATCTTGCTCATGAGCTCTGATCAGTTTTGCAATCTCATCTCTAATAGGCTGAGGCCGTTCAAACACAGTTCTGAAGGGAAGTATCTTCGCTGCATCTCTGAGGAAATCAACGACGACCGATTCTGTCATCCTCATGTCATTGATTCGAAGCTGTTAAAGGTGAAGTGTATCTTTTTTTCAGTGAAATACTTTCTCATATCCCACCTTAATATGCAGCAACTATAAGAACACCAGTCAGGCTCTGTGGCTCCATAAAAACATTGATTCGTTTGTTTCAGCCTTCTCACCCGAGCTAACAGGGAACGTTCTCAGAACATTGGCTAATGTTCTGTAAAAGTGATCAAAACATGTTATCTGTAGAAGTTTAACGTTTGAATAACGCTCTTATAACCAAGCAATAGCGTTATACAGCGTGTTAAAACAGTGGACATTTTGAATGTTCTTAAACTCAAAAACAAAATTCACTATAAAATAATGTTTTTGTAAATCAATGGCACAACCAATGACAGACAGCGAAATGTTTTGGAAAACCCGTTTGAAACAATTATTTTTGCAATAGTGGCGCAGAAAATAAATCATTTAGCTTTACGTTCTTGCAGAGTCACATTTCCATTAAACTGTCATGTACTCAAAACATTACATGCTAACAACAAACCCTGTCTCGTTAGACACGTTACACGTAACAGAACGCTGTGGTCTTGAGATGCCTTCATAAATGTTAGATTATTTGTAACTGTTTGACAGCTGCTTTCAAAACACATTGTGATGAGATGTGACGCAACATCCAGAGGAGTCTGTCTGAATGTGTACAGCTGTATCTGCTGTGCCTTGATGAGGATGAATTTAAAGGTGCATGTCTAAGACTTCCTGTAAAAATGTATAGCTACATATATATGTATATACATATGTGTGTGTGTGTGTGTGTGTGTATATATGTATGTATATGTATACACACACACACGTACATAAATAGCTTTGAAAAGAATCACAGAATAATTAGACTATAGATTAGTCAATCATCTCACAGCTCACATACTCATTGCATCAAACCAATCAAAAAAAGCAGAATCATCTGTAAACACAGACAAGAGCCAAACTGCAGTATTACAGCCGGCCATGAAAGGCTGTCATTCTCTCTCTCTCTCTATCTCTCTCACAGGACCGCAGGGTAGCAGCGAGTCTGTCGCTGCCTCTCGTGCGCGGCTATTTTTAGCACCGCGCTCTATCCGAATCACTGTGCAAGTTTGCTAGAACGCAATCATTACGAAGAGAATCTGATAGCTGCTCTGAATTGTTCCATTTGTAATGGAGTGTCAGGTACATTCTAAGCATGTGATGTACACCTAAGGCTATAAACACGAGCAAAACACGACTGAGATGTCATTGCCGCCTTGTTTCTCTCTAGACAGTTGGCAAGAACAGGGGCAGCGTCTTTAATTGGTTGAAATACAAGTCTGAGACAGATATCAGACAGGGCTGAGGTTTCCGTCTGTTGATATAGTGAGGTTAAAATGCGCTAGTGTTTTACTCACTAACAGACCCACCCAACAGAAACGTGCCATCACTTGCCATGGTTTCACGTTCCAAATATTCAATGAGTACTGTGTCGTAACCACTAATCCTACTTCTGCCAGTAACAAAATGCATCTACAGAAGTCCTCCAGTTTTATTATTACAGCCATTTGTTATTTGACAAGTCGTCAAAAATACATGAAACCTAAGAGACATGTAATGTTTTGTGTTCTTGGTAATCCACGACCCCAAACTCTGATCCTGGAGGTCACAGCGGTTTTACCACATCATCTGTTTCTCCTGGAACAACATTCCTGTCAAAGAAACACCCTCCTAACCTAAACCCTACCAATAACTTACCCTAAAATCAGAGAGAAATAATAGGTTCATATAAACCTTATCCTACAATCGGATTGGTTGACAGAAAGGTTGTTCCAGGACCACCAATGATGGTTCTCCAGGCACATGTCCTACTTCGTTACGGGGTGTGTCAGATAAGGGAGCCATTCATTTCTAGATTCATTTCTAGATTCATTTCTAGATTCATTTCTAGATTCATTTCTAGATTCGGTTGGGAACCACAATTGTGATTAGTGTGATTTTGGTGTGATATTAGCATGCTACAGGGTTTCTGTTTGAGAACTGGGTCGAGTGCACATCGGGTCAATCAAGTCAATAAAATAACTAAAACAACTATAGATTTACTGTCTCGCTGATCTCATCGTGACCATCAAACCCTAACAACCAGAAATGAATGTGAAAATGAGTGTGGATCGCCTCCCATTTATTAAACAGCTCTTTAATAACACATTCTCTCCTCTGTGCAGCCTGAGCAAAACAGCCTTGATGTTAAAATGTAAAGTCAGGCTACAGTATAATCATTTGCTAAGTCTTGCGGCACGACTCGTCAGCGCGTGGGAGTCGCGAACGCTGAATTACAAGGTTTACGCATAAAAATAGACTTCATTTGCTCCGTATCAAAAACAAATGGAAAAACAAACCAGGCAAATACGTCGCTCTGTTTGGTGAGCGCTAATGCTTGATCATCCGAGTCTTTCCCTTGGACAACCACAGATACAGCGAAAGCCATTGACTAAAATGCCATTACACTGACACAGTGTCACCACGGCTTCAATCAAATCCCCATAAAAACAGATCCGCGGAAACAAAACAACAGGAAAAACAAAAGAGACAAAAAAGCATTTCTCATTTGAATATACATCACAGGCGCTCCACCGAGGAAAAACACACACCCTGACTGAGGTGACATTAATTGGTTTGGCAAAAACAAGCAAAGCTGCAGTTCAATCTTGCTACTGTGAAAAACACAATCAGTATTCTCGGTTTCTGTGCTCAGCTTTACCAAAGCCAAGTTTAAACGAGCTTCTTGAGAACTGAGAACACACAAACACTGCTCAGTTATCAGCCACTGAAAGGTCACTTCCTGAGTGGTTAATACTAAATAACAGCAGACTCACAACCCTGCGTGTACACTGCGTACGAAGCATGCAACAGTACATGAGCAGAGCTACAAGAAACAATGCACGCATCTCATGAAACAATCCCCTGTGCATGTAAAGGTGTATTTCAAACCATTTAAGCGGGAGACCTCGACCAGTCTTTGCATACAAACATCTGACTTTCTATTCATTAACCACAATAACACGGTTAGCTTTGCATTCTTCTACCCTCGGCTTCAAGAGAACCCGTTTTTTGAGCAAGGCATAGCAGATGGGTTGAGCACGCGCTGAAATGAATTTTGTGCTGTGGGATTTCGCATCCCTTTGAAGCTTCAAGAACATGCAAAATTCCACTTAGGACAAACATGATGTGATGGTTTCCGGTTGAATCTCAGGTTTGGGGCTCCTCTATTGCAGACATATGAAGTCCCTTTAGTGCAGGCCAGTTCACTTTAAGTTATTAAAACAGTAAAAGACTGTTTAATTATTCATAACCTAATTAATATTGATAAGCTAACCTTTCTGTTAACCCACCATCACCATAACTTCTGAAAACAAAAGTGACACCCACACCAAAACTGTCCGTTAAGAGAGCGGTTCAGAATCCGACTACAATGGAATTCCGCATCTCTTGCTCAAACCATGCTGAAATACTGCATTATTTTCGGCCGATCCGGATGCGCATGCGTGTTCTAGAGAAAACTATCTTGGCTCTTTTGACTGTAAGGTCCAGA
Organism: Botia kubotai; assembly: GCA_036877585.1. Taxonomy (NCBI): domain Eukaryota; kingdom Metazoa; phylum Chordata; class Actinopteri; order Cypriniformes; family Botiidae; genus Botia; species Botia kubotai. The sequence goes on along the minus strand of JAZGTI010007166.1, from coordinate 9,643 downwards.
GCTCCATTCTTACTGATGCCAAATATAAACTTCTCTCATTTGTATAGCTTTGTGTTCCATATTCTCATCTGCACTGTAAATGACAGGTTCAGTGGCTCAGGATATCTTTTGCGCTTTGTATTTGTGTATTAATGCCATTCAATCTTAAACAAACAAAAAAAATCAATCCTACAATGAAAATCTCTGCTATTTACCAAATAAATAAAGCCAAGTAAACACTGTATGCCAGTTTTGAAGATTTAAAAGAACTAACTATGGTCCAGTTCTGCCTGTCCAAATCACCAGACTCTTTGATCTTCTGCAGATATGACGTCCCCAAATGAGCCACTGGGGAAGCAATCATGCATAATTGGCCAAACACCAACCGCACCAATGCAGAGACCCAGAAATGTATTAGTGTTGTGAAAGATAAGTAACTCAACCAAACAAAGTCAAAGCCAAAGCCAAAAGTCAAAATGGACATTTCCCATTTCCCCACACGACCCTACTTACACTTACGCATTTGGCAGATGCTTTTAACCAAAGGGTCTTTGGTTAACCAAAAGGACCAAAGGGAAGTACATTCATGTTATACATTTATATGGCACGTGTTTTGTGGGATTCGAACCCACAACCTTTGCGCTGCCAACGCAGCGCTCTATCAACTGAGCTACAGTTACACTTCTAGGTATATAAGCTGGAGAAGCAAATGAAAGGTATACAGAGGGAGCTTATTAGCAGTCTCAGACTGTTACCTCCACCCAACATATGGAAACTGCTCTACATACATAAAATACAACATGTACAGCACAGATGTCACACAAAGATCACAGAGAGCGTCATTATTTCAGACATTTTGAATGTGCGTGTGTATGTGTATGGACTGACAGAACACACGCTGACAAATGCAGATGTTAAGAAACCACACTGAAAACTGTGAACAACAGATCAAACTTATGCTCATAAGATTTAAAATACAGACAGGATTAATCATAAGCTAACACTAGAAATGATATCACTCTGTCCTGTCACGCATTCAACCAGGGTAACGAGTCCTGAACTAACCAAAACTACCTTTAAATACAAGACAAAATATTAACCATTACACTGAGGGCTGACCAATCTGAAGCCATGTTTAAGTTTTGCATCAGACTAACTCTGACACAAAGCTTGCATTAGCAGCGTCCTTTTCAAGACCTGACAAGATTGGTTTCAATTTAATCTCGGTTTTAAACTTAATATAAACTCAACTGATCTTTATACAACATGACCAAAAGATCACGACTCTCCAGCTACGATCTAACTGAAAAGACCCAGAAGAACAATCAAGCATATAATCATAACCTCTCATAATCCACAAGAAACATATCAGTTTTCTCATTGTTAAACACAGCATAACCGATGTAAAGTAAGAATACCTGGAGCACCATATCAAATGGCACACAAAAACAAACCTACAAAACATTTCAAAATAAAACCACTTTGTTAAATTATGTTTAATAAAAACTGGCTGGCTGAAGTGTGTATGACAGACCAGAGCGAGCACACACTTCGGTTGTCTTCGCTGTCTATCAGTGTCTTAGCCATCACTGACGCTTCGATCACAACGTTCAAACGCACGAACACGTTGTCTATATAGGCAACTAACTAGGTTATGAGACACAGCCCTGGACCAACACGCATTCCAACAGATTGACGCGCAAAGTGAACAAGCCCAACTGACTTCTCGTTTGTACCGCAACTGCACACCAATCCCCAAAATAACATGTCACGTTCGGACAAACACGCACACCTCACTTACCTTTCCCTCCGGTCCCTTTATCCATGCCGTCCAATGCGCTTTTGAACGCACGGTGCGTGTTTGCTGTTAGTTTGGACAGTACGCACGTCTCTTCTCTCTGTCCTTGTCTGTGCGCGGGGAGGCTGGACGCGATTTACAGCCTATGTGTGTTTCGTGGTTAAGGATACCGTGGAAATGGCATGCGATGGTGAGAGAATCCATGAACGCTTGGATGGATCCTTGTGTTGAAGTAGGCACGGACTTGGAGCTGTTTGCATGTGTGTAGACTTTGCCGTTGTCCTCTCTCCTCCTGTTGAGCTCAAGGTCTGATGTTCGACTGCCTCCAGCGGCTCTCTGCGCGAGCACTGTGATACAACGTTGCAATGAACTTGGAAAACGCCAAGCGCATTAATGCAGTCTCCAGACCACCCGCCGACACCTATTAGACATTATTTAATAATTTACGTCACGCAACAACAACTAGCTTTATATTTCCCGGGGGTAAATACAGTTCAAAGCAGGAAAAATAAAGTAGGCTTATGATTTTTGCTACATAAAACTCCCATCACAGGCGTCTAACTTAAAATGTTTACGCAACGTTTAAAATTGTATTCCAAGACTTCCAAGGCCATGTTACAGCTTTGTGTGAGGATATGTAATCTTAAATTAATAATAAAACTGCACGTCTGTATGTCTAATGCGCCAAAAATGGCTTATGATTATTGTGTTTTTGGAAAGGGGCGCAAACTCCGAGACAAGCGTAAGTCTCACACTCACGCATGCGCAGTGCAGACGTGCACGTACAGGTTTGTCTCGCAGCCCCTTCAGTCGTTCACAATTGTATTATTTACTTAAGTCAAAACAATTAACGAGCCTTTTGTTAAATCCTTATTGACTATGACATACTATTGTGGCAATTGAACGTGACGGCAGCAGGCGCTTTGACGGCCTTTGCTTTCAAGCAACTTATTGGAAGGAGTTATTGCAGAGCTACTGTTTAAATGGTTTGTTAAGCAGTATATAATACTATTAATAAATTATTATTATGAAGTGATTCAGGTGGCCTACGGTCATATATGATATACAGTAGCTAAAACCGTCCATTTTCAACTTTAGGATCTATTTGATGTCATATATGCAAACTGCAGTTGCTGTCTAATCAGACTTTATTCAAACAAAGTTCAGTTGTAAGCTATGATTTATATAAAAATACGTTTCCTTCCTGCTGTGCATTTGCAAACCAGACGAGTCACCGCCCTGCATTGATTGATTTCCGGTTTTAACGTCGCGAGTGCGGGTGACGTCACAGCCAAAAGTGCAAAATTGTTTGTGCTGCAGAAAGCAAAAATGGCTTAATATCTCTGTGCTCGGTGGTGAGATGACTTTGCTAAAAGTAAAAGAGTCTCTATAAATCATGATGTCACAATCAATCCCCAGGCCTTTAAATAACTCTGTCACAGTACATCCAACACCAGTTCAGCTGATTAATGTAAGGATGTAATCACCATAAAATATGAACCTTGTGCCGGCTGTCAGAAAGAAAAAGTGACAAAATCAAGGCCAACTGCACCAGTCCTGAGGATTATTTTATGCAAATATTACATTAAATTTATGCACCTAACCTGTCACATGCGAATTAAATTTAACACGAATATTCAATGTGTAATTATTAAAGCTGCCCCCCTTCCCACACGCATTCCGTTGCCATGGTTTTTTTATTCAGTTCTCAGACGTGCCTCTAACTTAAGACGATTCAATAACTATTCGTCGAGCTACACATCAGAGACTTTAAATGTGTTCACAATCTATTGATGGAGGTGCAGTACGGAAATGGTTCTTAAAAGCCTGGGAACTGCCCGTGTTGCACTAACACTCCGTAAGGGACCTGGCCTATTTGTATCAGTCAGGAAACCCAATGACAAAACACTTCTGACTGGAAGCATTGCAACATTGCATTAAGATTCTGGCAAGAGCAGCAACAGAAACAGCCTGCAGGCTTGACAAGCAGAAAGATAGATAACATTGATTTCACCGACTGGTCGCAGGAGAAAAATGGCCAATTCAATTAATGTGAACTTTTCGTTTAAAACCAATTTCATCCACGGCAGTAAGGACAAAGCACCAGCGAGACACCTATTAAAACTGAAATTATAATCTGGACACATTTGGGGGTCATTTAAAAACATTTATTATCATTATAAATTACAATTAAGAGTTAATAAATACAGTTGCATGTTTAACAGATTTAACAGTAACAACAATAACAAAAAAACACAACGAATTCGGTACCAAGTCACAACATTTGTGATAAATTGTGGAATAAAGCCTGGAAATTGTTGGGGAATGCAGTTATTTCTGCTGTTGCATTGCTTTTGGCACCCGTCACAAATAAGTAGGTTGTTGAAACACATGGGAAAAATCTGACTCACATCTGCAGCTAACAACTGCAGCTTTAAAGACCGGTGGTTAAGAGATTCGCCCTCACATCTACTCTCTTAATTCACACCAAAACAATACATGTAATAAGGGGATTGGCACTTTAAAACAGTCACACAGTTATTACATTGAACCCTCCAAAGACACTAATCTCATATGCATAAATACAGACCTATACCGCTTTCTGATGTTTAGCCTTACTCGGTTATATAAGGGGTGTGGGCGTAAAAAATTCTGCAGGCTCTATGGAAGGAATGTAACATATTTGTTAAGACTAGCGCACAGAGCCTGTGTCCTGTCAGAGTACATACCCAGCACGTCAGACCAACATCTGGAGTCCAGCCTAGAGGACTGTTTCCTTAGGCGCTGACACATAAACTAAACAAACACATTCTGAATGCATCACCTGATCCAATCACAATGAGGATTCCGGGCAACATCTGCAGAGATTAGTGAACTTAAAAGCAAGCTTAGACACAATTAGCCCAGGGAAAAAATACATATGTTCTGGAGTGTATGAAATGGGTCCACAGACAGCAAGTTTGTGTTCTGGTGCCAGCAGTACTGGTTCATCCATTAATGCTCATTCACGAGGGAGAAGAGTGTTAAATCTTAAAATCCTGTGCAATGCATTGATAATGTAGAAGTTCTTTAAGAACCGAAGGCTTGTGACAATGCTGCATAGCAACAGCAACAGCCCAATGCGTGAGGAAGGCTGTATGGATTATGACACATTGATGTAACATTTGTTAGCAGCATGCTAACCGGCATCTGTTTGTGTTTCAGAGACAGACTGCACACCAAAGACTTGTATTAAGCTCTAAACAGCAGGTCCTTTTCAATGATTGTGATTTTAAACATGTAAAACTCAATTATACCTAGTATATCAAAATACAGTTAAGCTAACATACAAAAATATAAAACAGAATTGTCACAAATGTACATAAAAAAACTGTATAAAATAGACTTGGCTGCGAGTTTGTATATGAGGGCGCTGATTGGTCGGATATCTATGACACCGATGTGGTGGGAGACTGGACAGGCTGGAGGAACTCTGAAGTGAAAACAGCTTCTGCATACTCCTCACAAACGTCCTGGAACTCAGCCGCCACCTCAACCAGAGCCTCCTCCATCAGTTCTTCAGCCAGACTGAGAGAAACGACAGAACACATTATGATCAGCACTTACTCCTCACTTTAATCCACACCAACATAAAAACTCACACTGGTCCTTCCAGCTTATGTGTTAGTTTTTGTACAGGCAACACAACAGAAGAGCTTTGAAGAATCTTTACGTCGATTTTCTATATAATATTCATTGTTCGTCGTGACCAGAAAACTTAATATACCGCGTATATTACTTTGATGATTCTTTTATTTTGCTTTTAAACCCTTTGAGGTGTTTGCTTATTCAGCTTTTTGTAATGGCAAATGTCTCATTCTATTAGCTGGAACACATTTGGTTTATTCTTGCGGTCTCACAATTAGTAATAAAATAAACTTTTTTTTTAATCGGTTTTCTTTGTCTTTAGGACAGTGATGGGACAAGAATACCCAAGATGCCTAGCTCATCTCAATTTACCACAGCTCTAAATTCCACTTTCAGGCAGAATTACACTCCCTCTGTGTAAAAAACAGGAGTCCAGTCAATTTCTGCTCACTCAAGGCATCGACTGCCTCTGAGGCTTTTAATACCCACAATGCACTGCAGACTGACAGGTGCCCGCACCCGTTCCCAGCAGCAGCACTAATTGCCGTGACATTTCACATCTTCTCTATTTCTCTAGAATAATAACCATCCGCAGTCTCTATGGTGCTACACTGACCTCTGCAAAAATAACCCCATAGTTTCTCATGTGTGCACAACTGAATGCTCCAGCTCCATATTTCAATTCTCTCTTTGATTTTCACTTAACAAACATAAACACCCGAATCATGGAATCATGCATAAACAGAAGTACAGTAGACTGCAATTAAACCAAACCGTAAAAAGGTCTATCGTGCTACAAAGAAAATCGCCGCCCCCAGGACAGCCTAGTGTCAAACCAGAGTTTTAATAAGAGTATATATCCCTCAGTTTGAACAAAAGAGATCTATGTCACCCAGGTATTGCCAAATTGAGGCAAAAGAAAATATTTTCATTTTGGATACCTCGCTTTCTCGCTTCCCATAAATGATTTTGCAACAATTCTTCTCGCCACCCACACAGCCCATGGCGTGAGGATCAGGTCTAACAAACAAGACCTTAGCGGCGAGATCACGTGGAGCTTCTCAGTTCCTCTTCCCACTTTTGTTAAAAGTGTTCTCTCTGCGGAGGGCTTGACAAATACCCACCGCATTGCACCAACTTAAAAATTCTCTTAAGTATGCTAATGGAAGAGTGGGCGTGCGTGCGTGAGTGCTAGCAGAACAACAAAGATGCTTGTTCGCACCGAGCACGCTCCACATTAGCACCTATCAAAAAAACAGAGCTAATATTTACATTTAAAATGGCAACGTGTGCAGGGATCATTATAGCCGCGAGGCTGTAAACAATATCAACTCCTACTCGCTCGCTCGCTGTGGGAATCATGGCGGGGCTTATGACTAATCCGTTATTGCTCATGGTGCAAACAGAAAAGCTTTAGTTTTAGTATGCTGACATCCATAAAGGTGTCTTGAGCACAAACAAATCAATGAAAACATGGCAGGAAGTTCTACAGTGTTCAGTGCTGAATAAGTAAAAGGTTCGATTAGGGTTCAATGTCAATGGGTCATATACTGTACACCCAGCTGCTAAATATGACTGTCACTCCACTTCTGAGTTTTTATTTTTGCACAGTGACGACTGCATTCTCAACAGAATTCAAATTCACAAAGTTTACATTATCGCCAAACAAAACAATTAGTTTTTCATCTAAGTTCTGTGTCTCTTTTCTTCTGGAACTGCATTACAAAACTAGGGAACTCTAGAACCCTATCGTATCTGTTATCTGTCAGTAACCATGGTGATTTCAGTTTGCTTCTCATTAAAATGCTGAACTTGTCAGATCTTAACTTCAGCGGGGAAGTTTCTGTAAAACACCCCCAGTTTAGTACAAGCAAAAGCAAGAGAAGAATTATAAGAATCCAACCTGTCTGCTATGGCCCAGGGGTTGAAGCTCCCCACAGCCTCGTGTGAGAGCAGCTGCAGGAAGGCATCGTGGTTCTCCCTGTATCTCTGAATGCTCCTCTGCATGCTGGGTGGGACACTCAGGTGAACCCCTCCTGTTTTCCTCACTCCAGCATGACTGGACTCATTTAGTGCTGAAGACTCCTCATCCAGGATTGATGTGTCTGACACAGCCCTGCAAAAACGGTCAATATATTTTTAATTAAAGATATTATGAAGTGTTACCAAAGAAACATTGAGGACTGTGTTGGCTGAAAATCTGGGTGGGAGGGGCCTGTAGAGGTTGAAAAGCCCTGCCCCAAAAGCATGGACAGATTTATCTTTGTTATAGTCTGTATTAAACAATGTCTATTAAACAATTACACAATCTTACATTCGCATTTATGCATTTGCCAGATGCTTTTAACCAAAGCAACTTACTGTGCATTTAAGTTGTACATTTTATCAGTACCTGTTCCCTGGAAATCGAACCCCCAGCCTTTGTGCTGCTGACGCAACGCTCTACCCACTGAGCTACAGGAACACGTAAAATCTTATTTGAAAACACTCTAATTAATAATATGCATTTCATTCACATATACCAAAGCAGAAACACAGTAAGATCTCGGCATGCTTCAGCTGTCCATATCATCATCTGTTACAAGAATTAATGACTGCACTGATCCAAACAAAATCACAACAAATTAAAACCCTAAATTAAGATGCCAATTTGCTAGACTGCTGCCTTTTAAGTGATGCTAAATCTGGAATCAAAAGCACTTGTGTACACAACCCAGCCTCACCCTTCACACAGTTCTCGGGGTAAACAAACCTCCATGTGTCCTCAAACCACCAACCAGGTTCCTCTGGACCATTCCAGGCGCACCTCCGAGTTAATCAGCTCCTCAGAAGCTCCAGCACTCTCCAAGTTCATATTTAGCACATGAGAAGCACATTTGGTAAGACAGACCTCACACTCCATTCCAGGTCGCCTATAATACACAATATTGGACGCAAGCACAGCCGGGACACTTAACGCGCAAGGCCGCCAACAGCGTACAAGGACCATTTATTCTCTAATGGAACATTATGGGGACCGGTGTTGCTATTGTGTAATCACTTCGCCTTTACCGTTCCCACAAGGTGCCCTCTTTGTACAGCTAATAGAAAACGGCTCCAGCTAACAGCTAGCTCAAGCGTTTCAGGCATGCCGTGGCACTCTGCAGAAGTGTGGAATTCACAGCCAATAAAATATCATCAAACTTTTTCAACGGCTGCACAATACGAACGAAAAAAAGAAAAACGAAGGAGACGAGAAAGGACGGCCAAGGTAAACGTTTAATTTTGGAATTCAAATTAGGAGGCGGACGCCGAGTTAATTTGGTTCTGAAACAAGAAAGGTCAAACGAGGTGCTGAAAGAAATTAGCGCGCATGTAGAACTAGATCTGTGAAGGGGGAAAGACGTGTACGTAATGAAATGCCAAAGGCCTTTGTTCGTTCTTCTGTCAAAACGAGACAAACACGCATATAACAAACACGCAGTGCAGAGCCAAAAATAATGGCTAAATTTCTCCCCGTCTGCTTGTAACACCAGCTACAGCAGGTACAATCAAGAAACACAGTGTCAGCTCTCCACATGGAATTTATATAAGGAGACATGGTACTGTGCTCGGACTGACTTCTGCATACAATCCAATATGTCTGGGAGATGGCAGGGTAAGGCCCAATAAGTGAAGTCAGCTGATTTCAAATCACGTTCTTCCAGCGGTTCTTCACCAATAGAGCAACTGCCTCTGAGATGAGATCTTCCCCTTACAGATCTCCTTGTTTGGGACTGATATGGAGAGGCAGTTACTATAAGCGTGTGTGGCTGACCACAGCTCTATCAATATTCAGAAGAACAGATCAAAAAGGACGACGCTATAGGACTCCAATACAGCTGCTCTTTATCCAACACGAGGCCAATACCAGCAGCAAGGTTACAGCTAAAGAGGCCGGTTCAACTGAACTCGTGGACAGGGAGAAGAAAAGAGGCATAAAGGCGTGACCTAAAAGGTTAGAGAACAGAGAATGAGGATCAAACCGAAGACAGACCTCGCCATAGGCTCACTGCTGAGCTCTTTGAGCTATAAATGAGCAGTGGGGATCAGAGACTGCCTCAGATGTGCTGGACACTCTTTCTGTGGAGACCTCCCATGCTCGTAACCTCTGTGCGGTCACTAAACATCAGCTATCACTCTTCCGAACAGGTTGTGATTCTGTTCCTGACACTGCTGCCTTACAAAACTTCATTCAACGATGGTTTGTGGGATTTCACT